>JAMFLL010001199.1:0-18854 GCA_027475725.1 Pythium rhizo-oryzae | reverse complement strand
GAACCCGCAGGTCGTGATCGGCACGATCTTCCCGGCGCTGCTCTTCTTCGCGCTGAGCCAGAGCGCGCAGATCCCGCGCTTCGTGGACGCGCGCGACGTGTTCTACAAGCAGCGCGGCGCCAACTTTTTCCGCACGCCGTCCTACGTGATCGCCGCGGCGCTCAACCAGATGCCGCTCGCGTTCGTCGAGTCGCTGATCTTCACCGCTGTGATCTACTTCCTCTGCGGCTTCGTGGCCGACTTTGCCGCTATCGTGCTCTTCGTGCTCATCGTGTTCGTGACCAACCTCGCGTTCGCCGCGTGGTTCTTCTTCATCGCGGCCGTGAGCCCCAACAAGCACATCGCCGAGCCGCTGGGCATGCTCTCGATCTTGATGTTCACGCTCTTCGCGGGCTTCGTGATCACGCACCAGGACATCCCGGTGTACTTTGTCTGGGCCTACTGGCTCAACCCCGTGTCCTGGGCGCTGCGCAGCGTCGCGATCAACCAATACGGCAACCACAAGTTCGATGTGTGCGTCTACGACGGCATCAACTACTGCAAGCTCCCGGGCGGCAAGACCATGGGCGCGTACTCGCTCGGCACGTACGACATTTACTCGCAGGAGACCTGGCTCTGGATGGGCCTTGTGTTCCTGGTCGGCTCGTTCCTCGCCTACATGGTGATCGCGGCCATCGCGCTCGAGAAGCTGCGCCACGGCGCCGGCGGCCAGCACCAGGCCGTGCTTACGGACGACGACGTCGACGCCTCGCGCGTGTCCGCGCTCACGGACGACATCGGCATCACGCCCACGACCACGCCCACGACCACGCCCACGGGCGCGTACCACGTCGCCAAGTCGCCGCGCGATGTCACCATGGACGTGCTTGTGGACGACCACCCGCACGTGGCGTTCACGCCCGTGACGCTCGCATTCCAGAACCTCTGGTACTCGGTGCCCGACCCGCAGAACGCCAAGGAAGAGCTCGTGCTGCTCAAGGGCATCTCTGGCTTCGCCAAGCCCGGCTCGATCACGGCGCTCATGGGCTCCACGGGCGCTGGCAAGACGACGTTGATGGACGTGATCGCCGGCCGCAAGACCGGCGGCAAGATCCAGGGGGAGATTTTGCTGAACGGCCACGCGGCGACCGACCTGGCGATCCGCCGCGCGACGGGCTACTGCGAGCAGATGGACTTCCACTCGGAAGGCTCGACGTTCCGCGAGGCGCTGCGCTTCAGCGCGTTCCTGCGCCAGGGCGCCGAGATCTCGGACGTGCAGAAGTACGACTCGGTCGAGGAGGTGCTCGACATGCTGGACCTTCGCCCGATCGCCGACAAGATCATCCGCGGCAGTTCCGTGGAGCAGATGAAGCGCCTGACGATCGGTGTGGAGCTCGCGGCGCAACCCAGTGTACTCTTCCTGGACGAGCCCACGAGCGGACTGGACGCGCGCGCCGCCAAGCTCATCATGGACGGCGTCCGCAAGGTCGCCGACAGCGGCCGCACGGTCGTGTGCACGATCCACCAGCCGTCGTCCGAGGTCTTCCGCGTGTTCGACAGCCTGCTGCTGCTCAAGCGCGGCGGTGAGATGGTCTACTTCGGCGAGCTGGGCAAGCACGCGCGCACGATGGTGAGCTACTTTGAAGCCATCCCGGGCGTCGCGCCGCTGCCCAAGCGCTACAACCCGGCCACGTGGATGCTCGAGGTGATCGGCGCCGGCGTGGGCAACAGCGCCGGCAAGGACACCGACTTCGTCACGCTCTTCAAGCAGAGCACCGCCAAGGCGGAGATGGACCGCGAGCTGAGCCGCGAGGGCGTCGCGTGCCCGTCGCCGCACGTGCCGGCTCTGGAATTTACGAACAAGCGCGCGTCGACCGAGCTCACGCAGGCCACGTTCCTCGTGCAGCGCTTCCTGCGGCTCTACTGGCGCACACCGGCGTACAACCTGAGCCGCATGGCCATCAACGTCGTGCTCGCGCTCGTGCTCGGGCTGTCGTTCAGCCAGATCGAGTACGTTACGTACCGCGGCATCAACTCGGGCGTCGGCATGCTCTTCCTGTGCATCATGTTCACCGGCGTGATCTGCTTCAAGAGCGTCAAGCCCATGATGTTCGAGGACCGCAACGCCTTCTACCGCGAGCGCGCGGCGCAGACGTACAACGCGCTCTGGTACTTCATCGGCGCCTCGGTCGCCGAGATCCCGTACGTGATGGTCTCGACGCTGCTCTTCTCCGCCATCTTCTTCCCGATGGTCGGGCTCTCGGGCGCGATGCGCTTCGCGCAGTTCTGGCTCCACCTGTCGCTCCACGTGCTGCTCCAGTGCTACCTGGGCCAGCTGCTCGCGTTCTCGCTCTCGACGCTCGAGTTCTCGGCCACGATCGGCGCCATGGTCACGGCCATCATCTTCCTCTTCATGGGCTACAACCCGCCGGCCAAGCTCATCCCGATCGGCTACAAGTGGCTCCACACGATCACGCCGCCCAAGTACACGCTCGCGATCCTCACGGGCGCGATCTTCGGCAACTGCGACGACCCCAGCGACGTCGCGTGCCAGCCGCTCCCGGACGCCCCGCCGACGCTGCCGGCGCACCTGCCGATCGCCAAGTACGTCGACGTGATCTTCCACGCCAAGTACGACGACATCTACACCAACTTTGCCGTCGTCCTGGGCTTCCTCGTCTTCTTCCGCGCCGTCGGCCTGCTCGCGCTGCGCTTCGTGAACCACCAAAAGCGGTAAACTTGGCGTCCGCGTCGCGCTATCTATACCTGTACCAGCACACCTTCACACGAACGAGCTTCATAGGACTAATCACAAACTTAGCCACTCACACCCACACATACACACTTCAACGTTGCTCTTCTTCGCGGACGATCGTCGGTTGTCCTCTTTCGGCTTTTGCGTCAGAGGTGAGACCAAAAACAGTCAAAACACGTTTAGAGAACTTAACCAACCTTCATGATCAAAAGAAACCGGCAGATTGATAAACCCCCATCGTGAGGAACTCGCTCAGCACGAAAATGGAGATCTTGATTCCGCATCCGACAACGCAGGTCGATCGGAAGGGCACGACGCTCTCCCCCTTTGCCCACACGTCACGCGGAGACTCTCGGTCGTCGGAGCAGCATGTTTCGTTTAGGTGTAGGCTTTTGAGATATAGCATTTAGGGATAGGTATCTGTGAGATCCCACTGTGCATCCAAATGTGCGTGATTGGGCATCGAGATCAATACCTTGGCATAAAAACGTGTCAATTAAGTCATTTCTGGCGGTGTTCCAGGTATAAAATGCATGGATACTGACAAAAAACGTTTGTAATAAGCACCTTTTAGCGTGTTCTGAGTCAGAAACGTTGCATCCTGTGGATTTCTATCGTTTTCATATAGTGGACCAATCCTCCCGCCGGACGGCCACGCGACGGATGCTTGTGATCAGTCTTGACAGACCGAGCGGCGCCTCTGACTAAACTCGCGGCGCTCGCGACTGTCGGCGATGCGTCCTGTTGCGTCTGTGGGTGCCAGAGTGTTGGCGTGCGGTGGGTCCCACTGGGACATTCGTCCGCGGACGAGGAGAACGCACGCCACGCACGTTAATAAGTGAGACCTTGGCGACCGCTTCCCTTCTCCTCTCACTCCTCAACTTGTTTGACGACCCACACCACGACTACACAAACGACAACCTCCCCACCAAGCACCATCAGTCCCATGGAGCCCCCGACGGTCGAACTCGTGCCCGGGAAGCTCCTGGCCCACGGGCCCGAGGCGCTCCACGGCCACGTCGCGTCCCGCATGGAGACCGCCATGGGCCGCGCGCTGCCGCAGATGGAAGTGCGCGTGCGCGGGCTCTCGCTCTCGGCCGACGCGCGCGTCGCCAGCGCGCCGCACGGCAGCGGCGACGCGGCGCATGAGCTCCCCACGCTCTTCAACGAGGTCAAGCACGGGCTCCGTGGACTGCTGCCCGGCAAGGCGGCGCACGCGACCAAGCGCATCCTCCACAACGTCAACGCCGTCTTCCGCCCGGGCACCATGACGCTCGTGCTGGGCCAACCCGGTTCGGGCAAGTCGGCGCTGCTCAAGACGCTTAGCGGCCGCTTCCCCATGTCCAAGACCGTGCGGCGCGAGGGCGAGATCACGTACAACGGCGTCGCGCAAGGCCAGCTGCGCCAGCGGCTGCCGCAGTTCGTGAGCTACGTGGGCCAGCGCGATCGCCACTTCCCGACGCTCACCGTGAGAGAGACGCTTGCGTTTGCGCACGAGTGCTGCGGCGCCGAGCTCTCGGAGCGCGACGAGCAGCAGTTCAACAAAGGCTCGGACGAGGAGAACAAAGTCGCGCTCGACGCGGCGCGGATGATGTACCGCTACTACCCGGAGATTGTGACGCAGCAGCTCGGGCTCGAGGTCTGCCAGGACACGGTGATTGGTGATGCGATGACACGCGGTGTGTCCGGTGGCGAGAAGAAGCGTGTGACCACGGGTGAGATGGAGTTCGGGAACAAGTACGTCGCGCTCATGGACGAGATCTCCACGGGCCTCGACAGCGCCGCGACGTTCGACATCGTTAAGACCCAGCGCAGCCTCGCGCGGACGTTCCGCAAGACCGTGGTCATGGCGCTGCTGCAGCCGTCGCCCGAGGTGTTTGGGTTGTTCGACGACGTGCTGATCCTAAACGACGGCCACGTCATGTACCACGGCCCGCGCGAGCAGGTCGTGCCGTACTTTGAGTCGCTGGGCTTTGAGTGTCCGCCAAGTAGAGACGTCGCCGACTACCTCATGGATCTGGGTACGAACCAGCAGGCCCAGTACGAAGCACATCGCGGTGGGGAGCAACTGCCACCTCGCCGCCCCGCGGACTTTGCACGCATCTTCGAGACGTCACCGATCCACGCGACGATGCTTGACGCCGTCTACGCACCGTACGAGCCGGCGCTGCTGCATGACGCGGAGACCCACTTTGCAGAGGTCCCGGAGTTCCACCAGTCGTTCTGGGCGAGCGTCATGACCCTACTCAAGCGCGAGGCCACGGTGCTCATCCGCAACGACGCGATTATCAAGGGGCGCGCTGCCATGATCGCGATTGTCGGTGTACTCTACGCGACTTTGTTTTACCAGACCAACATGACCAAGATCCAAGTCGCGTTGGGCACTGTGTACGCCGCGATTCTCTTCCTCGCGCTTGGTCAGGCGTCCCAGGTCGCGACGCTCATGGCAGCACGCGAGGTGTTCTACAAGCAGCGCGCGGCCAACTTCTACCGCACGTCGGCGTACGTGCTGGCCGCGTCAATCGCGCAGATCCCACTCGCGCTCGTCGAGACGTTGGTCTTCGGCTCGCTCGTGTACTGGATGTGCGGCTTTGCGCCTGAGGTCGGTGCCTACTTGATCTTCGAGCTGCTCCTCTTCGTGGCGAACTTGGCGTTCCTCGCGTGGTTCTTCTTCCTCTCTGCCATCTCACCGAACCTCCACGTCGCCGAGCCGCTGAGCATGCTTTCAGTGCTCTTCTACATCCTCTTCGCGGGCTTTATCATCACCAAGGACAACATCCCGGACTACTTTATCTGGGCGTACTGGTTCAACCCGATCTCGTGGTGCCTGCGCGCACTCGGCATCAACCAGTACCGGTCGAATAAGTTCGAGGTATGCGAACGAGACGGCGTCGACTACTGCGCGAACTTCGGAGGCAAGAAGGCCGGCGAGTACTTGCTCTCGGTGTTCCAGATCCAGTCGGACAAGGCGTGGCTCTGGTACGGCGTGCTCTTCATGCTGCTCTCGTACGTCGTGTTTATGCTCGTGACCGCGTTCGTGCTCGAGTACAAGCGCTACGAGGGCCCGGAACACGTCCCCGCTGTGTCGCTCGAGGCTGAGGACACTGCTGCTACTGACGACGACGTGAGCAGCACCGAAAACTACCAGCTCGCGAAGACACCGCGCGCCTGCACTGTAGAAGTTGGTGGTCAGCTGGATCACGAGCGTCGCGTACTGACGCCCATTACGCTGGCTTTCACTGACCTACGGTACTCGGTGCCGAACCCATCGAATCCAAAGGAAGATCTGGAGCTGCTGAAGGGTATCTCGGGTTTTGCGCGTCCAGGAACCATCACAGCGCTCATGGGCTCTTCCGGCGCCGGCAAGACAACGCTCATGGATGTGATCGCTGGGCGCAAGACGGGTGGCAAGATCACGGGTAAGATCTTGCTCAACGGCTACGAAGCTACCGATCTCGCGATTCGCCGCTCTACGGGCTACTGCGAGCAGATGGATATCCACTCGGAAGCCGCGACGATTCGAGAAGCATTGACCTTTAGCGCGTTCCTGCGCCAAGACTCAAGCGTTCCGAATCACCAGAAGTACGACTCGGTGGAAGAGTGTCTAGATCTGCTAGACATGCGTCCGATCGCGGACCAAATCATCCGCGGCAGCTCAGTGGAGCAGATGAAGCGCCTGACAATTGGTGTCGAGCTCGCAGCACAGCCGAGTGTGTTGTTCCTCGACGAGCCGACGAGTGGTCTGGACGCGCGTTCGGCCAAGGTGATCATGGACGGTGTCCGCAAGGTCGCGAACACGGGTCGAACTATTGTGTGCACGATCCACCAGCCGTCGTGGGAGGTGTTTTCGGTCTTCGACAGTCTGCTGTTGCTCAAGCGCGGTGGTGAGACGGTGTACTTTGGTGACGTCGGGGAGAATGCGCGAGAGCTGGTGGAATACTTCGAGTCAATCAAGGGCGTCACGCCGCTGCCCGAGCGGTACAACCCAGCGACGTGGATGCTGGAGGTAATTGGTGCTGGTGTGGGTAACACTGCCGGACAGGACACGGACTTCGTCTCGATCTTCCAAGGCAGTGCAAAGAAGGCCGCGCTTGACGAGATGCTCTCCGTCGAGGGCGTGACACGTCCGGCACAGGGTGTCAGCGCACTTTCATTCTCTGGCAAGCGCGCCGCCACGGAAGCCACGCAGGCGAGGTTCTTGATCCAGCGCTTCATGGCGATGTACTGGCGAACGCCAGCGTACAACCTCACGCGCATCGTCGTATTCGTGTTGCTCGCGCTGATCTTCGGGCTCGCGTTCCTCGACCTCAAGTTTGACACGTACCAGGGCATCAACGCTGGCATCGGCATGGTCTTCGTCACAACGGTCTTCGTTGGTGTCGTGTCGTTCGAAAGCGTCCTGCCCATTGCAGCGGACGAGCGCGCAGCCTTCTACCGTGAGCGTGCCTCGCAGTCGTACAACGCGCTCTGGTACTTTGTCGGATCGACACTGGCCGAGATCCCGTACGTGTTCGCGAGCTGCTTGTGCTTCTGCGGCATCTTTTTCCCGCTCGCGGGTTTCTCGGGCGTGTGGCGCTTCGTGCTTTACTGGGTCCACACGTCACTCCACGTGCTGCTGCAGACATACATCGGCCAGTTCTTCGTGTTCGCGTTCCCCAACATCGAGGTCGCGATGATCGTCGGCGTCATGATGAACTCGATCTTCTTCTTCATGATGGGCTACAACCCTCCGGCCGACTCGATCCCATCCGGGTACAAGTGGCTCTACCACGCCGTGCCGCCCAAATATTCGTTCGCGATCCTCGGCTCACTGGTTTTTGGGGAGTGCTCGTCGGATGGTGACGAGCTCGGGTGTAAGCCGCTTACTGGTGAGCTTCCCCCTTCCGTGCCGCAGGGTACAACGATCCAGCAGTACGTGGAGAGCGTCTTCAAGATCAAGAAGGACGACATCTACACCAACTTCGCGGTGGTCGCCAGCTTCATCGTTCTCTTCCGGGTGCTCACGCTGCTCGCGCTGCGCTTTATCAACCACCAGAAGAGGTGAACGCAACCGGGACCTGACGGAGGCGGGAGTGCACACACAAACACATACATACGGTACTAGCATCTAAGTTTCCTTTACACTTGAACCCACGCACACTTGCACACGGTTGACGGAGCATCGCGCCCTCTGGATACATCGCTCGAGAGATATTGGCGTCGTTAGAAGAAGGTATGGAGGGGTAGCGCTGTCGTCATGTACAGCTTCAGCACGCACGCACGACGAGTCGTCGTGCGTGAGTGCGGAGAGTTGTACCTTGAGTTAAGTCGTCTCAATCGCCCATTGGTTAGATCCACGACGCGAGAGATGTCTCCACCCACTGCTTCGTAACTTTTAGTCGATCGCCCATTCGCTGGATACACGACGCGAGAGATCTCTCCCACGGATATTCACCACCCCATAAAAACTGATAAGGCCTTCTTCCTGGATACAACAAAACCTTCATCATAATATGAGTCGATACATCCTGACTACAAAACATTCGATAACCTCTAAGGATATGTACCACATTCTCGTGTTCGTTCTGTTTGAAGGGGCTCGAGTCGAACCACTCGCGAATCCAGTACGCGGTCATGTTCTGGATTGGGAGGCGAAGACGAGGTACCATCCATGGGCACCCATTTGCTCTCACTACTTGATTTGCTCAGTTCAGCTTTCTCATCTGTCAGATTCATTGATCAAGTCGTCGCTTGGATGATATCGAGTTCATCTTCAGCTCCGGCGTCGGTGGTCGGCCGTGACGCTCAGTACTGTTGCGAAGGCTCACTGCTAGCTCATGGGCCCGAGATTCTTCACGAGCAAGTCGCGTCCCGTATCGAGACGGCTATGGGTAAGGGCCTCCCCCAGATGGAGGTTCGCTTGAATGGCTTGTCGCTGTCGGCACAGATCCCGGTGAGCGGCGACGGCGACACGAACCACCTGCCAACGATCTACAACGACATCAAGCAAGGGTTGTTCGGCAAGTCCACGATCGCGACTAAGCGCATCCTTCGAAACGTCAACGCCGTCTTCCGCCCGGGTACCATGACGCTCGTGCTGGGACAACCTGGCTCAGGCAAGTCGGCGCTGCTCAAGGTGCTCAGCGGCCGCTTCCCCATGTCCAAGACCATTCAGCTCGAGGGCGAGATAACGTACAATGGCATCTCGCGCGAGGCCATGGGCAAGCGTCTACCGCAGTTTGTCGGGCACGTCGGTCAACGCGACCACCATTTCCCGACGCTTTCGGTCAAGGAGACGCTCGCGTTCGCGCACGAGTGCTGCGGCGCGGAGCTGTCCGCGAACTACGAGAAACACTTAGTGCAAGGCACCGAGCAAGAGAACAAGATCGCAGTTGAGGCCGCGCGCGCGATGAACCGCCACTACCCGCAAATCGTGACTAGACAGCTAGGGTTGGAGCATTGCCAGGACACCGCTGTGGGCGACGCGATGCTCCGAGGCGTGTCTGGTGGCGAGCGCAAGCGAGTGACCATCGGTGAGATGGAATTCGGCAACCGTTATGCCACTTTCTTGGACGAGGTCAGCACAGGCCTCGACAGTGCTGCGACGTTCGACATCATGAAGACACAGCGCAGCCTTGCGACGAAGTTTCGCCGCACTGTCGTCGCTGCACTCTTGCAACCGTCGCCGGAGGTATTTTCGCTCTTTGACAGCGTGCTCATCCTGAACGAAGGCCACGTCATCTACTATGGGCCGCGTGCTGACGTGGTGCCGTACTTCGAGTCGCTGGGCTTTACGCGTCCACCTGATCGTGATGTCGCTGACTTCCTGATGGACCTGGGGACGGACCACCAGTGGCAATACACCAGGGGAAGTCGAAGCAACCGTCCGCAGTTGCGTCAGCCAGCAGAGCTCGCGAGCGCATTCCAGGCATCGACACTCCACGCCAGCACCGTGGCCGCTGTGCTTGCGCCCCACGAGCCTACGTTGCTGAACGATGTTGACCACCACTTCCAAGGCGTTCCCGAGTTCCACCAGACCTTTTTACACAGCGTGTGGACGCTCATGAAGCGCGAATCTCGCATCGTGTTGCGCAACGACGCTCTTCTCAAAGGTCGCGCAGCAATGATCACGGTCGTGGGGCTGCTGTTCGCGACGCTCTTCTACCAGTTCAATGACGCAAAGATCCAGCTGGTGCTCGGAACAGTGTTCTCTGCGATTCTGTTCTTGGCGATGGGTCAGGCCTCGCAAGTCTCGACGTTCATGGTAATCCGCGAGGTGTTTTACAAGCAGCGCGCCGCAAACTTCTACTCTACGCCGTCGTACGTCCTGGCGGTCTCTCTGAGCCAGATCCCAATCGCACTGATCGAAACCGTCGTCTTCGGATCGATGATTTACTGGATGTGCGGCTTCGTGGCGAACGTCGGTGAGTTCCTCGTGTTTGAACTGGTGCTCTTCTCAACGACGTTGGCGTTCGTGTCGTGGTTCTTCTTCCTGTCAGCTATTTCACCGAACCTTCAAGTAGGCGAGCCTCTTGGCACTGTCTCGCTGTTGTTCTTCATTCTCTTTGCGGGCTTCATCATTACCAAGGACAACATCCCCGACTACTTCATTTGGGCGTACTGGTTCAACCCGTTTGCGTGGTGTCTGCGCGCGCTCGCTGTGAACCAATACCGCTCCGACGAGTTCGATGTCTGTGAAAGAGATGGAGTCGACTACTGCGCGACGTACGACGGCAAGAAGGCTGGCGAGTACTTGCTCTCGGTGTTTCAGATTCAGTCGGCGCCGGAGTGGGTCTGGTACTGCGTCATCTACATGCTCCTCTCGTTCGTTGTTTTCATGGCAGTGACTGCATTCATTCTCGAGTACGTACGATACGAAAGTCCCGACCCCGTCTCCATCACGCTGACTGAAGATGAGAAGCTCGAACTCGTCAGGGCAAACTCCGACAGTGCTGAGGTCTACACACTGACTGACTCACCGCGAGATATTGCCGTGGATCTTGCTTCAGCCCGGTACGAACGCCACTTTGTGCCTATCACACTTGCATTCAAAGACTTGCACTACTCTGTGCCGGATCCCGCGAACTCCAAGGAAGAGCTTCAACTTCTCAAGGGTATTTCCGGTTACGCGCGGCCAGGAACGATGACGGCCCTCATGGGCAGCTCGGGTGCTGGGAAGACAACCCTCATGGACGTGATCGCTGGTCGCAAGACAGGTGGTAAGATCCGAGGCCAGATATTGCTGAACGGGCATCCATCAACAGACCTCGCAATCCGACGCAGTACCGGATACTGTGAGCAGATGGATGTCCACTCTCTGTCATCGACGATTCGTGAAGCCTTGACATTCAGCGCATTTTTACGTCAGGATGCGAGCGTCTCTACTCACCAGAAACTGGATTCAGTCGAAGAGTCCTTGGACATGCTCGACTTGCGATCGATCGCCGACAAGATCGTTCGTGGAAGTTCGATGGAACAGTTGAAGCGGCTTACGATTGGTGTCGAGCTCGCGGCGCAGCCGAGTGTTCTTTTCCTTGATGAGCCCACTAGTGGTCTTGACGCGCGTTCGGCCAAGGTGATCATGGATGGCGTCCGCAAAGTCGCGAACACTGGCCGCACAGTCGTATGCACAATCCACCAGCCGTCATGGGAAGTATTCGCTGTTTTCGACAACTTGCTTCTTTTGAAGCGTGGCGGTGAGACTGTTTTCTTCGGCGAAGTCGGAAAAGATGCGAGGGAGATGGTTCGGTACTTCGAGGCAGTCCACGGTGTGATGCCGTTACCAAAGGGCTACAACCCGGCAGCATGGATGTTGGACGTGATCGGTGCTGGTGTTGGAAACATGTCTGGCGATGGGGTCGACTTCGTCGCAGTCTTCAACGCGAGCGAGAAGAAGGCCGCAATGGACAGCGTCTTGGAGACTGAAGGGTTTACACGTCCGTCACCTGGTTCGTCAGCCTTGAGTTACAACAACAAGCGAGCAGCGACAGAAGCCACGCAGGCGAAGGTGTTGCTGAAGCGCTTCATGAACATGTACTGGCGAACATCAGACTACAACCTCGTCCGTTTCGCCGTCTTTGTCGTGCTCGCGATAATCTTCGGACTGGCATTCCGGAACATCAAGTATGACACGTACCAAGGTATCAACGCTGGCATCGGCATGATCTTCGTCACGCTCATCTTTGCCGGTGTCGTGTCATTTGAGAGCGTATTACCGCTGGTGGCTGAGGAGCGGCCGTCGTACTACCGCGAGCGCGCGTCGCAGACGTATAACTCGTTGTGGTACCTCGTGGGGTCAACAGTTGCCGAGATCCCGTACGTGTTTTTGAGCACGCTGTGCTTGTGCGGCATCTTCTTTCCAATGGCTGGTTTTGCTGGTGCGTGGCGGTTCGTGCTGTTCTGGATCGGCACTTCGCTCCACGTGCTCCTGCAGACGTACGTCGGTCAGTTCCTGGTGTACGCGTTGCCGAGCATCGAAGTCGCAATGATCGCTGGCGTGATGTTCAATGGCATCTGCTTCCTCCTGATCGGCTATAACCCACCCGTAGAGTCGATCCCCGGAGGATACAAGTGGCTCCATCAGATCGTCCCGCCCAAGTATGCCTTCGCGATCCTCGGCTCACTTGTCTTCGGCGAGTGCTCCAACAACGGCACTGGCCCGGAGCTTGGT
The DNA here is from genome assembly GCA_027475725.1 of Pythium rhizo-oryzae. NCBI lineage: Eukaryota > Oomycota > Peronosporomycetes > Pythiales > Pythiaceae > Pythium > Pythium rhizo-oryzae. The sequence continues at coordinate 6,471 of JAMFLL010001199.1, read as the reverse complement.
TGCAAACCACTGGTCGGAGAGCTCCCACCGGACGTGCCACAGGGCACAACGATCCAGCAGTACGTGGACGGTGTATTCAAGATCAGGAAAGACGACATCTGGACCAATTTCGCCGTGGTCACCGCCTACATCATTCTGTTCCGCGTGTTTGCACTGCTCGCGCTACGCTTCATCAACCACCAGAAGAAGTGAGTGGCATCAGACAAGCCATTCCCCCACGCCGCCGTCAATGAGCCACGCATGCCCACACAAGCGAGTTTAGGCACCGTTTCATACCTTCATAATGTCCATATTCACACACTTACGTTAGGCGTCTTCGTCGTCCATCGAAAACGATAACAGCTTCTTGTTGCTCAGCACGGCCTGGCCCTCGCCATCGCGCTTACGCTTGGGCGCTGTCTTGTTCTTCTTCGCCTTGAGCATCGCGTCGCCAGTGCCGACCGCCGCGACGCGCTGCTTCCCTGACGGTTTCGCCTCGCTCTCCTTCGACGCCTTCGCTGCGACGTCTTCCTCATCTGCGTCCGTAGCGTCTTTCTTATTTTTCTTCTCTTCTTGTTTCTTCATGTACTCCTCCATCGCGGCCTTCTGCACGTCATCCAGCTCGTCCGCTCCGTCGCCGTCTTCCTCACCAGGCGGCTGCGGCGCCGCCTCGAATTTGGTCGAGATCCCGGGCTCCGCAGGGCCCTGGTGGTACTTTTGCAGAAACTTGGGGATCACGCGGTTGAACTGCGGCGCGCTGCCGCCCTTCCCCTTGCCGCCCGCGATCCCGCGGAAGCTGCCGTCGGCGCGCCACATATCGTCCTCCATGGTCCTCCTTTCCTCCTTGCTGCCTTGGTTTCCTTGCTGGTTGTTGCTGTCGACCGTCGAAATTGTCGATAATGTTCTAATATCGACAATTATAACATTCCCTCGATGATGAGGTTTTATTCGTGTGGAGGTTATATTACCGTTTCCCTCGTTTTTCTTTCTCTCTCGCTCGTGGAGTTCCCCAACAAGGGAACACGCCGTGAAAGGGGGGAAAAAAGGGAAACCGGCACCAGAGCGAATATGAGCGAGGCGGCCGCGCAGAAGCCCAAGGCGGCGCCCGCCGTGGACACCAAGGACGCGGGCGCGGATGAGGCGAAGGAGGACCCGGTGATTACGCCTGGCGGCAGCGTGAGCGTGCCGCAGATCGCGCCGCTGGCCAAGTACAAGCTCGTGTTTCTGGGCGACCAGGGCGTCGGCAAGACCTCGATCATCACGCGCTTCATGTACGACACGTTCGACAACGCGTACCAGGCGACGATCGGCATCGACTTTCTGTCCAAGACCATGTACATGGAGGACCGCACGGTGCGGCTCCAGCTCTGGGACACGGCCGGCCAGGAGCGGTTCCGCAGCCTCATCCCGAGCTACATCCGCGACTCGTCGGTCGCCGTCGTGGCCTACGACATCACAAGTACGTCTGCAGGCTCGTAGGCAAGCCTCGCTTCATGGCGGTGAAAACTCACGAAACGGCGTGTGTGTCTGGTGGATTGTGTGACTTGCTGTAGACCGCGCATCGTTCTTGAACACGTCGAAATGGATCGAGGATGTGCGCGCCGAACGGGGCCAGGACGTCGTGATCATGCTCGTGGGCAACAAGACCGATATCTCGGACCGTCGCCAAGTGTCAATTGAAGAGGGCGCCGACAAGGCCAAGGAGGAGAATGTCATGTTCATCGAAACGAGTGCCAAGGCCGGCTACAACATCAAAGCACTCTTCCGGAAACTCGCGACCGTACTGCCTGGCATGGAGAACACAGCCATCAGTGGCGACTCTAACTGTACGTTTCGCGCTCTCTTTGCACCCTGTAGCAGATGTGGACAGTGCTGACACAGTGCGCGTATTTGCTTACAGTGATCGACATCAAGTTGACGGCGGCGCCGGCGCAGAAGGAGGCCACAGCTGAGTCGTGCAATTGCTAGAGGTCTGTGGAGGGAACCAGAGGGTAGTCGATGAGTGTTTTTTGACAGGGGCGCAAGTCGAAATGACGGAGAGGGCACGCCACGCGGGAGGTGGGCTGTATTAAGTGGAGGTTGCGAAGACTAGTAGAAGAAGAAATCAAAGCGCGTTATGCAAACCGCTTCGTGGTTATTCTCAACTAACGTGCGAGTGTATAGAGTCATGAAGAACAAGGAGCAAGCGAGTATGAAGCAACGAAGTACTGTGGAAGTATGGCACGGTGACTCACTTGCGGCGTCCGCTTGAGCTTGTTGCCTCTTTCTCGCGCTCAAGCTCTTTCTTCTTGGAAATCGTCTCCCAATCCACAGCAACCTGTTTTGCGTACTGCAGGAACTTCTTGTCGGTTTCCTGGATTTTGTTGGCCGCGAGGAAGCGTTCACGGTATGCAAGAACAGTGTCCACGTGAGTACCGGCGTCAGTTGTGTGTTTGATGGCGAGGTCCAGTGCGCGCTCCCAGCGGAATAAGCGGATGTTGAGTTTGATCGCTCGATAAATCAGCGGCTTCGGGTGCGCCTGCAGCAGAATTGCTTCCGCTTCCTCGATATTCCCGGAGTACAAGGCCAGTTCTGCGTTTCGGCGTTCATCCGACTGGATGTTCTTGACATAGAGCACGAAGTACAGCTTGTCGACGCAGTCGATGGCTGCGAGTGCGATTTCTGCGGTCTCCAGATGCCGACGGTGGAGCGCCATCCCAGCGAGACACGTCCAGAGCGACTTGCTCTTCACGAAGCGGCACAGCCGAACCGCCTTATCCCAGTCCGAGCTTGTGGTGAATTCGTATAGCATGGTGGGGTACGGTGAGATGCTTGCACCAAGAACAGTTCCATCGGCACGGCGCACTGTGACATTCGAGCCGATGAATGATGTGATCGACGACATCTTGAGAAAGTTGACCGCATCACGTGACTCCATCACATCAGGCAGAAGTGTCTTGTCAACGTACACCATGCTCGGGTACGTCCACGTGATGAGTTTCGCATCCGCAATGGCGATGAGTATCTCCGACGAGTCGTTCCAAGCGGCCGTGTCTACTTGCGCTTGTAGCTTGTGGTTTCCTCGGTGCGAGAGTCGCGAGATGTACAGGTCGCGGTTGCGGTCGATGAAGAAGATTTTGCGGTCCTCAACAGGTCCAGAGTGGCTCAGTGCAAGTTCGTTGATCTCCAGTGAGTGTGTGAGCGCGAGTGGTAGCTGCTTGCCGGTGTTGATGTCAAACGATCGAATCGTCTTGCGGTCCGAGTGGTCCAAGATCGACAGCGTGTCGTTGCTCAGCGCAATCGTCATCCGGTTCAGGAACTCGACATGCATCCCCGGGAACTTCGGTGCGCTGATTTGCTTGCCTTCGTACGAGTACACTTGAATGCCGTTGAAGTTGTCGACTGTGATGAAGTGGCACTCGCTCTGAATGATGAGGTTTACGGTCGCGCGCAAGTCAAAGATGTGCGGCGTGTTCCAGTTCTGCGAGTTGTAGATGAAGCACTGCGTGGCCGTGCACACGATGAGGAAACCGAAGCCGAACGACATCTCGATCACGCGGTCGCGCACAAAGTCGATTTCCTCGAGCGTCTCGTTCATAACGTCGTGCACGTGGATCTTGCGCGGATCCACGAGTTTGATCTCAATCTTGTTCCACGTGAGCACACGGTCCACTACCTGCGCGAACACCGTCGCGCCGTTTCCCCCAGCAGCGACGAGCTGCGTGGAATCAGATGCCCACGCAATATCCATGAGCGAGCCGCACTTAGGGCGCTCGCGGCAGAAGGACCAGCCAGTCTTGTCGCACATGCGCAACATGTTGTAGGAGCCCACGGCAAAAGTCTCGCCGTTCGGGCACCATGCAATCGACGTGACGACGTGCTCGACCGCCGGACTTTGGTAAAGCTGGCGTCCGAAGGCATCCCAGACCCGGTAGACGCGATCCTCGCCACCCGAGATGATGCGGTTGTTGATCGGGTTCCAGTCAATGCAGAGGATCGAACCGTCATGACCCTTCCACTGGATATCCTTGCGGCCGATCTGCACCGTCTTGATGACCAAGTTGCCACCGTTCGTGAAGAGAAGCTGGTCGTTATCCGGCCCCCAGCATACGGCATACACTGACCGCCCCGTTGACGCCAGTGTGGACCGCAAGTTACCGCTACGCGACCAGATCTTGATCATGCCGTCCTCTCCGCAGGTCACCAGCGCTGTGCCGTCGTAGTTCCACTTGAGCGAGATGATCGCGCCGGCTTCGGACGCTTGAACTTTTTTCTCTTCACGTCCGGTCTTGGAGAGCAAGCGGAACGTGCCTGAAATCGGAAAGTTAGCTAAATGCCAAGACACTCAGTTTCACGAGCCAGCTGAACGTACCGTCCGTACACGACACAGCAAACGTGTCGGCCGCCTGCTTGCCCACCGACGGCACCCAGTCGATCGAGGTTACAAAGGCATCCATGGTCGCCACCTTGCCGCTCACCTCGCCGTCCATGCGCCAGCGCGCGATGGTGTTGTCATCGCTGCAGGTGATCGCATCGTTCTCCGGTGTCCAGCAGCACGCCGTGACGATCTCTGCGTGGTGGTTCGTGGGTAGCTGCGTGTGCTGGAAGCGCATTGTGTCTACACGGCACGGGCGTTTGTGGGGCCAGGCTCGGTTCCAGCAGGTCTACTTGCGCGTGCCCGCTGCGGCTCCCAACCCGAGGGGCCCCAAGCACGATGATCGACCCGTCGGAAGCGGGGGACGACTCTTCGCGGCCGTCCGCTTGGTGCACCAATCAAAAAGCGTTTCTGGTGTACCCCTACCCGTAACAATGGATTTCTGCTCCTCGATCTCTTCCGCGCATCAAACAGCTCAAGAGTCTCGAGAGTATGCGATCAAAGGGCTACGATCAAGCGAAAGCCAGTGGGCTGCGCTGCTCTGAGGACGATTGTGAGACGAGACAAACAGAAGAAGGATGCTCATTCTGTCGGTCGGCATTTATGGACGGGTCAAGAGGCAGCTACCGGTTGAAGAACAAGCAAGATCAGGCGCTCGAATCACTCATCAGCACGATAGTACGCCTGCGACTGCGCATGGACTCCAACACTGCCACTGCTCTGAGCGGTATATCTCATTCTCGATGGCGCTCATTCTCGCGTTGCACGACACCGATTCAGCTCCGCCAGATCCTGCCGGGTGGGGCGGCGAGCCACTTTTTTTTGGGTGGGCGTTCACGGCGACTGGGGTTGCTTCGAGTACGACTCGAGTCAATTCAAGCCGGACGACGCAGACATCCCGTTCCAGCTACTGAAGGTCCGGAAGCCATTAAAAATGTCGAGTCTCAAGGGCTTTCCGGGTGGCAACAGTCTCACCATCACTCCTATAATCAGCACAATCAAGCTCTCGATGGACCATCACTCCGCAGTTGAGGGCAATCTGGACCGGGTGCCCGCATCACCTTGGAGCACAAATTGTGCTGCATGATTGTACGGCTGCGACTGCACATAGCATCATGAAGCTGTGGGCGGCCCTCAATATTGCAACTTATTCTTCAAGGTAACCGTTCTCGCGTTCAAGACACGATTTTGCTCCGCCAAACCGGATATGCTGTGAGGGCGAAGAAGGGGGCGGCGTGGTGAAACGTTTTCAGCTGAGCATTCACGACGACTCCGAGTTGCCTTATCAGGACGAGCGCGCATATGGCACAGATGCCTCGCTTCACTTCCCGGCTTGAAGCCATCAGAAATGTCGGGTCCAAAGCGCTGAGAAGAGAATTGCCTCACAGCGAACTACTGTACCACAAGGACTGAAGGACCATCACTCCTGTCGGTAGCACAATCAGAGTGGGCGGCATGATCTTGATAAAGCGTCATTCCTGTCTTCGCATCATCCAGCATGGACGTTACTCTGCGGTGTAGTTTCTCATGGCTGGGGTTGGCGTGATGCAAACTCGGTTTTACAGGCCCGGATCAAACTGTGTACCTACCGTACTGACATGGAGGCGAGGTCGACGCGATAGCTCGCGCGCTCTCTCGTTTCCAGCGTCCCCGGCGTTGGGAAGGTGACCTCATTCCAACTTTCTCCATCTCGGGGCCACACCGACAAACCTGCAACGATGGGGGACACCAGTGCGACCACGGACGATTACGCGTACGCTCCGGCGATCGAGTACCACAGCGCCAAGGCGCTGATGCAGCACGGCTCGGAGGCGCTCCACGAACATTTCTCGACGCGCGTGGAGGCCGCCATGGGCAAGGCGCTGCCGCAGATGGAGGTCCGCTTCAAGAACCTCAACGTCTCGGCCGAGCTGCTCGTGTCAAGCCACACCGAGGATGGCGCCGAGGAGCTCCCGACACTGCTCAACGAGTTCAAGATGAGTCTGCGCAAGTTCTCGGCCAAGAACCACCGTGTGAAAAAGCACATTCTGAAGAACGTGAACGGCGTGTTCAAGCCCGGCTCGATCACGCTCGTGCTGGGCCAGCCCGGCTCGGGCAAGTCGGCGCTGATGAAGATCCTGAGCGGCCGCTTCCCGATG
>JAMFLL010001198.1:0-18882 GCA_027475725.1 Pythium rhizo-oryzae | reverse complement strand
AGAAGGAGGGGGAGCGGAGCGGGGGGGAGGGGGGGAGATACGCGTCCCGTGAGAGGAGCGGGGGGGGAGAGAGAACGCGGCGGAGGGGGAGGGACTTGCCGTGGGCGGCGCGCGAGCCGTTCTGCGGTGGCCACGAGCAAAGGCGCCTTGACCGACTTCCACTCGCAAGAACACCCGGGCGGCGACCCGCCCGCCACACCAGCGCCACACCACGCGCCCACCGGCCCGTCCGACCCGTGGGTCAGGCGGGTTCTGTGGAAAACGCTGGAAAAGGCGAAAACGGGTTTGGTGACGTGTCCGACAGGGCCGACCCGACCATGCCCGCGGACCCGCCCGACACCAGAAAGCGGGAATGGAACCCCCCCCCTTCTGGGGAAGGAAACGAAGAACCACCCAAAACACCTCGTCCATCCACTATTTGGGTTATTGGGTGATCGAAACTCGAGCATCGGAATGATGGTCACGCGATTGCATCATCTCCCGAGCGCGAAACCAAGACGAGGAGAAAAAGAGTGGTCGCTCGCTCGAGCAGCTCATTGCGCGAGATCGCGACTCGAACGGAACGGCGGCGGCAGCACCATGAGCAGCGAGGCGATGCAGAACTCGGTCCCCAGCGGCGCCAACGACGGTGCGTGCGATGCGTCCGCCGTGCGATGCGGTGGGGGAGATCGAGGGCACAACGGACCTAACGGAGCGTGGTGGCGTGCTGCGTAGGCTGCGTGGGCGTGGAGTCGGAACTGGCCGGCAAGGCCTCGGGCTGCGCTGGCTGCCCCAACCAGAGCCTCTGCGCGTCGGGGGAGGCGCGCAAGCCGGACCCAGGTGCGACGCGAATCCTGTAGACATGCAACTGGAGTCGATGGAACACTGACGATCTTTTGTTTGATGTCCCACGCAGCGGTTTCGGATGTCAGTCAGCGCCTCGCGAACGTCAAGCACAAGCTGCTCGTGCTCTCGGGCAAGGGCGGTGTGGGTAAGAGCACGGTCGCGTGCCAGCTCGCGTTCGCGCTCGCCGGCCAGGGCTTCCAGGTCGGCCTTCTCGACGTGGATATCACCGGTCCGAGCGTGCCGCGCATGCTGGGCCTGCTAGGCCACGAGGTCCACCAGAGCGCCGCCGGATGGTCGCCCGTGTACGTGGACGACAACCTCGGTGTCATGTCGATCGGCTTCATGCTGCCGAACGCCGATGATGCGATCATCTGGCGTGGCCCCAAGAAGAGCGGTATTATCAAGCAGTTCCTTGTCGACGTCCAGTGGGGCGACCTCGACTACTTGATCATCGACACGCCCCCGGGCACGTCGGATGAGCACATCAGTATCGTGCAGGTACGCTGGAACGTACTATGGCGTGGTGCAATGCGGCTCCGGTTTGACGCGTCTATGATCCATGCAGTACATGAAGGAAGCTGGCCTGGATGGCGCCGTGGTTGTCACGACACCGCAGGAAGTCGCTCTCAGCGACGTGCGCAAGGAGCTCAACTTCTGCCGCAAGGTATGATTGGGTTCAAAACGCCTTCGCCCGCTAAGATGTTCATGACGACTAACTATCTCCTCGCGATTGGTTTGGGTAGACCAAGATCAACGTGCTCGGTGTCGTGGAGAACATGAGCGGTCTCCAGCGCGGTCTCGATGAGGTGAAGTTCATCAAGCCCGATGGCACCGATAGCACAGCGGATTTCTTGCAGGTGTGTTCATTTCTGCTGAAATTTTTTGGAGACGTACGAGCCAGTCCGTGTTGTAACAAACCATTTGGCTGCGTCTGTAGCTTCTCAAGGAAAAGGCACCCGAACTCGCTGAGTACGCAGTTCAAATGCAGGTGTTCCCTTCTGGTGCGAACGGCGGCGCTGAGGCCATGGCTAAGGCGTTCAATGTGCCATTCCTCGGTCGCCTGCCGCTCGATGACAAGATGACCACGGCGTGTGAAGAGGGCGTTTCCTTCCTCGAGGAGTACCCGCAGTCGTCTGCCGCACCATCTTTCAAGCGCATCGTCGATGACATTGTGAAGGCTATGGATTAGCGTTGGTAGCTCAGCACTAACGCCCGCTTAGTCGTGCGAAGAGAATCCTTAAATATTTTTGCAAAGTTATTTGGAATATTGTGTTGAGCCTCCGGATCAACGTCGGTCTACTTTAGACCGCACAGTACGCGGAGTTCTTCTAGCACTGCTTCTGGACATTGTAAGGGCAACCTCTACAGGTTTATCACACGACTCTATCAGTGTTGGAAGAGAACAACGATGACCGACACGTTGTCCGAGGAGCCCGAGCGAATCGCGAGGTCAGCGAGCGAGTGGCTGATCTGGCTCGTTGAGTACCCTTCGCTGATCTTCTCTTTCACGTGATTCACGGCTTCTTGACTTGTGATCGTGTCCCAAAGCCCGTCGCACGCAAGAACCAGGAAATTGACCTCGGGGGTGATCTCGATCTCCTGTGAGCAGCATTCCACAGCCTATTTGAGGATCCCATCGTCGCGTGCCATCACACAATGAACTGGCCTACCTTGAATTCCGGTTCGCAAACGACAAGATCGCCATGAAATTTACGATCATGTCCCTCCGGGAATCCCCAAAACTCGTAGTCGGTCAGCGCCTTCCCTTTGTAGTCCATATCTCCAATCGCTCGAGAAACCGCGAGCTCGCCATTTACTCGGTAGACACTGACCCAGCGCACCACTCGCTCTGCCTTCTGCTGGATCCACGGATCACTGAGATCCATCGAGTGCAACTTCGACATCTGCAGCTCCCGCTCTTCTTTTACCCACCCCCCAAGGCTCTCGATACGCGCTCGTTCATCTGGCCGACCAGGAGTCTGCTCTTCAATCACGTCGAGGGCGACGCCGTTGACGCTAACAACAGCTCGACTGTCCCCTACGTTAGCTGTGAGCAGCTTGTTTCCTCGAATGAGCACAACTGCAGCAGTGCTTCCGTCTCCCATTAACTACAAGAGCCACATACAGCTGAAAATGAGTGCACGCACGCCATACATAGTCGCATCTGTGAACATACCTCGGATGTTGCTCTCGCCAAGAATTCGTCGTCAATCCGTTTGAAACAGTCAGTGAAGGCTTGACGCGCGTTCGACGTGAACGACTCATGCTCACACAGGTAGCTGAGGAGCTTTTCATCGAGGTATTTAGCGGCCTGTAAGGAAGTATGAACTGTTTAGCCCCGGTTGAAGTGGAGAACACAACGATTTGAGACGTACCCTGACACCGCAGTGGCCATCAAAGAGCGCGTACAGTGAGTGTTTTGCGTACTCCTCGGTCTGCAGGTGATCGTTTAGGTCAGGCACGCAGCAGCACACGTCTTCGAGGCTGTTTCGCACGCCCTTCAACGAGGTCACACCATGACATTCGCCACCACCGGTGAAGCTCACGTTGTCATCGAAAAAAATAGTATCGCTCTCGGTTGTGCAGATGGCGTAGTTGTCGCGAGAGCCCCGCATAAGCCAACTCAATGACGGTCCAGAGGGCGGACTGGGCCGAGGTGGAGAAGCTGCTTCGATCGGGGGAGGCGCTAGAGCTTCAGCGTTTTGACGATCACGCAGAAAACGAGGAATGTACTTGCCACTAGAAACGGGGGGTGAGAATGTTGGTTTGAGCAACGGTGATTCGCTCGCAATCGGGGGCGATGGTGACGCGTTGGGGTGAGAAAGCCCTGCATCGACGCCGCGTATTGGTGTCGCGGCTGAGGTAGTCTCCACGTCATCATCTTCATCTTCTCTTCCTTCAATCAATGGGCCGTTCTCCCCACCATACAACTCCATTCCTTGGGCGTCATCACCAATCGCATCAAACGGCGGATCAAATGCAAACATGGCGACCGGGCTACGAGGCCCGTAGTGCGATAAGCTAAGGGGGCTGCTTGCGCGACGAGGGCTTGTGCGAGTATTTTCTCCCACTGAATCGTCCGAGAAGCTTCCGGAATCAACGAACCCATACTGAAAATGATGGGAGGGGAAATCCGCTGACATGCGTCCGAAATCCATGTACTCCTGGTAGTCGAGGGACACACTGCGACTCACTTTGGAGAAGCTCTATAGAGAAACTGGAAATGTGAGAACCATAAAAGAGCTAGCGGCATCCGCTGTACGTACTCTTCTCGTAGATATAGGATTCACGCGATGGAGACGGTGGTCGGACTTGGTTCGAAGCAGAACCGAAATGATATTGGCAATGGATTTCTGAAAGTTGAACAGCCAGTCATGCATCTATCAAAACAACAAAACGATTAGATTTCCATGCTCGGATCTTGGCAAAGTATTTCACACCATGTCACGTACGCATTCTTTGGTATCAGCCCGGAGGATGAATTTGCGCTCTGGCACACGGATCTGAAAGGCGCCAACACCGAAATCCTTCTGCGGGGTGGGAAAAGAGGTACGCATCAGACCCCAAACGCTGCTTGGGGAACAGTTGGAAACGTCACGCACCGCGGTCGTGACAGAGTGGACGTTGTCGAGTTGGATCGCACCGCAGCATGTTCGATCTGAGGGTTTGGTATCGATAGCATCGCGTTCCGAGCGATAGTAGAAAAGCACGCTCTCCTGCATGACGAACCACCGGCGCTTCCACGAGTCTGGATTCTTGACGCTCTGCTTTTCGAGATATCCCGTCATTTGGACCATTCTAACAAGCACAACGCGCCAATGCATTAGCGACCAGCGACCAAGGGAAGCGTTTACCAAGAGACTGTCATCCAAGACGCACTCGAACGTGTAATTGGTGAGATCGCGTGGCCCCGCGTAGCTTGTAGAGTACATTTGCATTTCCGCATCTTCGTCTTCCGAAGATGTGGGCGAGTCGCGGCCCTGTAGAAAGAACTCGCGGCGTCCAAATCGTGATCGAACTGGCGCAAACGACGCGCTCGCTGCAGCGGGGATCGTGACCCCACTACCAGCGGCGGCGATGTCGAGAGGCGGTGTCGTGGATCCGCCGCCGTTTGCACGGCCGCGCCTCGTGTCTTCGTCGTCCGAGTCCAGCAGGAGCCCGCTGGCGCGGAGCGAGGGCCCGCCCCCGAGCGTGTTCTCCGACTGGCTGCGCACGCGGTTGCTGACAGCAGCCGGGTGTAGCGGCCGCATCTGCGCTGCGCGCGCCTGTGCTTGCACGTCCCGCGTGGCGGGCGTGTCTCCTGCGGGGGCGTCGCGCCGCCCGAGCATCCTCTCCGAAAGATTTCCCTGCTTTCCGCTTTTGCTGGGTGTCGCGTCGGATGCGGAGCGGAAGTCGCTCCCACACAAAGACAAGGGCAAAGGCACTCCAGGCCGCAAAGGGGGGGGCGTCGCGCGACCTTCGGGGCACCTCCATTAATGCAGGTCTCTGATTGGGAGAAAAGAAAAGTGCCTCTGGGTCACAAATCGGCATCTTCAAGTTTCCTCGGAAATCCATTTCTGCCGGTGGTGCCATTATTGCAGACGAATACGGACCTCCTCCATCCACGAGATCCATGAGACATACCAGCCTCATGATGAACAGTCAGACTATTAGGTCTAACACGTTCAACAGAAGACATCACAGAAGAGCTTTCCACACGCGAGTTGAATAATTGAGAACAGTAATATTATGTGTGCTTTTGCATCCACGAACGGGACATTGAGGATGGATGCTTTGACGTTGATTATTCACTACTTTCGCGACGCTTAGTCTCGAGCGTTGAGGAGGTCGCGGATGGAAGTATCGCTCAAGTATTTGCGCACAGCAACGAGCGCCTCGAGCTGCACGGACCGCAGGAATTCGGCCTTCAACTTCTCGAGGCGGTCGAGGCTCGAGCGCACATTGGGGATGCTCTCGTCGACCTCCTCTTCTTCCGACATACGGGGGTTGATGAGGCGAGCGAAGTGGAACATCTTGCAGTTGCTCAGCTTCTTCAGCACGCGCATATCATCACTGTGGAGCTTCTTGGCGATGAATCCGCGGATGCTCTGGCCGTGGCGGAGGCGGATGACTCCACTCTCGATGAGGCGGAGCAGCTCCATGGTGTACTTCTCTTCCTCGACCTTCCAGCGCCCTTTCCGGAGGGGGCACATCAGCGAGTAGATGCTGTTGGACTCGAAGCCGACGTTCAAAAATGTCGCGACCCAGTCGATCTCATTGTTGCGGTTGCGCACGAGACTCTTGGCTTTCAAAAACTCTTTCGACTTCAGCAACAGTTTCGTGATGGACTCTCGCTTACTGGGGCTCCGCTCTTCGACGAGATCTGCAGCTGCCTCAATCACACAGTCTCCTTCCTTGCTATCTGAGTATCGGCCCACGGGAGAGAAGCGATCACGGGCAACCAAGGTAGGCGGTGGTGAGCTGAGGGTCGAGGGGTTTGGCTGAGTCCGCTGGTTGTTTGGCGAGTAGTAGTTACGACGGTGCATATCGTACGCTCGATCGGCCTCCTCGAACTCCGATCTCTCGACAAGTTGCTCACGGTGCATCACATGTGATCTTCTAATCTGCTCGTCTCTTTCGTCGCCGGCATATGTGTAGCGAGCCTGCTCACCAAATTGCCGCGTTGGCGCCGTAGGTGAAGTCTGGTTGTGAAGAGCGCCGGACTGGTGAGGTGCGTTGGCGTAGACCGACGGGTTCTTCATAGCTGTCGGCATTTCTTGGCTCATCAGACGTGGCTCATGGGCCCGTCGGTCCTTGGCCCATGCTGGCTCGTTGAACTGGGACAGAGTGCGACGCTCAGCGTAGACGTCCTCCTCGTAGAAACGTCGGTTGGTCTTTGGGTGAGCAAATTCAGCTTCACTCTTCTCTGGTGATAACTCTCGTGCGCGCTTGCGAGTCATGAAGCGATCTTCACTCCCGTAGTTCTCAACCTCAGCAGATGTACGCTTGAGCAGTGACGAGAGGCGCGGCAGCGTGGAGGGCAGGGGGGTCGTCTCGAATGTTCCACGGCTTGTCGTGGCCGCCCGGGGTTCGTACGTCGCCGCGGCCGCGATGTGCTGTTGCCGGGTCGTCTCCACAAAGCGAGTTGCTCCAACCGGCGCCAACGGGGCACCTCGGCGAACCGAGACTTCATCGTTTTCTTCTTCCTCGGACCACGCGCGGGGGCGGGGGAACTGCTTCTCCGCGTACGCGTCGCTCCACCGGCGCTCTTCCTCGTAGCCCGCAGACGGGCGAGAGCGGACGCGGCTCTCGTACGAGTTGCCATACGGGGGCGAGTACGTTTCAGAGTCCGACGGCGCCGGGCGCCGCATCGATGCTGTGGACGCGCGCGAGTAGGAGGCGTGGGGCATCGTGCTCTTCGCGGCCGGGGCGGCGCTCCCGTGGTGCGACGTGGTGCCCATGGGGGGCGAGACAGTCGAGTACGGACGCATGAAGCGCTCGCGGTAGGCGGCCGCGGCGGCCGGCGGCGCGTAGAAGCGGCCGGTGTTGGGCATATTAGTCGGTGTGGGTGGGTGAGTGGTCGCCTTGCTCGCGGCCCACACGAAGAATCCTTTGACGCGGCGGTGGGAGGAATCCCGAAATGAGGGGAGCGATGCCGTGCACTTTTGTTTGGTTGGCGTGGTGGGCAGCGGACGCCTGTGATTGGCCGAAATCACGGCGTGTGTTCCGCACTGGACCAGCAGGGCAAGGGGTCGAGAGCTGTCTTTAGACCGGGTTCTGGTGAGGCGGTTTTGCGTAAAGAGGGGAGGAGAGGCCCGAGAAAAAAAGATCATCAACGCGAGAGTGGGCAGGGTTGTCAGCTGGATGGGATCAGGACGGGACCTGACTTGGAGTTTGTATGGGGAGGGGCACCGTTGAACCAGAGCGTGGAATAAAAAGAAATCGCGAAGTGAAACCGAAATGGTGCCGGAGATCGAGCGAGGCTGAACAGCAGAAGATGAACCAAACGGGGTCGTGTTCCTGCGCAGCAGTGCGCTACGGTACGTATCAGCCCCATACAGCGGGCCAGAACAAGGAAACGCGGCGCGCCGGCTGCAATACGGTACACCAAGAACACGACCGGCTTCGGCCGCCCATCTGAGCCCTTCCCCTTCCGCGTGGGGCAAGGCGTTTCGGACCCGGTTGAATTTAGTTCGCAAGCGGATCCGTCAACCGCATGCGACCCCTCGGCCTCAGACCGCTCAAAGCGGTTCCGGTACATCCCATCGAGGAGGTCGAATCCCCAGTTGCTCTCCTGCGGCGACACTGCATCGCACCCGTGGAGGAATGCAAAATGGGCAGGGCACCCGCCTGCCTGCATCTCGCTCTCTCCCTCTTCTCCACGGAACATCATGAGCTCCCGCATTTGCACGAGCGACCGTACGGTTCTGTACAATACCTACCTTGAGCGCTGGGCCAAACACGAACCCGCCTTTCTTCCGCTCTCTCTCTCTCTCTCTGTCCCATCCGCTTCTTTCGCTCTGATTCTTCTTCTGGCACTTCGTCCATCGGAGCGTTTCGTGGTGTGCTTGTACGGTACCGTATCTGGAGAAGGAACTCCCAGAGTTTCGTGTTCACTTTATTCTCGCAAAGACACGTGTGCGCTTTGGGTGTGGTTCTGGGAGGGAGTAGTCGCAGCTCTTTATCAGCGAGGCGCTGGAGGTCGTGATCCATGATCTGGAGGTTATGCGGTTGTGAAGGTCAGGCCAGAACGCATGCGCCAGCCGATGCGTTACGGAGGCCGCGTGACTTTGGCTCCGTGGCCGAGAGCAGGCCGCACCCATCGCTCCCTCCTCCAGGAACTTGTGTAACGTCGCGACTGGTCGGTTGTTCCACAAAACTCCTAGTACTTCCGTGTGGTCGGGCGACAGTCTCTCTTCATTTGAACGAAGTGTGGCGAGCGAGCGACGCGGCAGCCACCCGTGAGCACAGCCAGTGGGGGGGGGAGCAAACTCTAGTGTGTGCCGTCATGTACATTTGACACGTCAAATCCTGTGCTCCTGGCACTCGTTAGTCTCGTGTCCGTGGACAAACCCTGACGCTGCTGCCCCCTCGGAAAGTCGCTCAGGCTTTGAGGTTTCGAGATTTCTGGCTGCTCGTGCGCACCGCAGACAGGCCAGTTTGGCGTGGTCGCGCAGTTTCCAAGTGCTTTCGCCCACCACGCCGCTTTCGCACGAACTTTTGACGAGCCGGCCCGGTTCGTCCTGTAGGTACCCATCATAGTAAACGAGGGACATTCGGGACATCATATTTTAGCCAATCCAAATGCTGCTTTTTGGCGAACTAAATTCCGGGGGCCAGGAGCAAGAACGCGACGGGGCGCAAGGTAGGTGAGACAGAGAAAGGGCGATAATTGAACCAACAGCAGGTCCCGAAAAACGGAACGTTTCACTCCAAACGGTAATTTCGAACGCTCATGTCACACTGGATCACCCTGCCTTATGTTGCGACAATGTTGTATTGGGGCGACATAACGGGAAAAAATAGAAGCTGTGTACACTCATTGAATCTCCTTACCACTCGACTGACTCGAAGCGCTCGAGCGCCGTCTGCGCCTCGCCGAGATCCTTCTGTACCTTGATGCGCTTGTAGAAGATGGGGCAGTCGCGGCTCGAGCAAAGCACGTCCTGGTGAAGGCTGCCCTGGCAGTTCTGGCACTGCGTCCACAAACGTGAGAATAGCTGCTCGAGCTCGTTCACCGACTCGAGCTGCTTGGTGTATACCTGCGCCTCGTTCACGAGGCAGCTCTTGCAAAGCGCGCCCGAGCCGTTAAGCGGCGCCTTGCAGCCGAGGCACTTGAGCTTCTTCACCGCGAAGTTCATCATGCCGCCACTGTTCTGCTTGGCGCCGGGCTTGGATCGCTTGCGAGTGTGCTCGCCGTTGAGCAGGTCCGACTTGACCTTGCTCATGCCGATGATCGGTTCGAAAATGCGCTCCAGCGGGTTCTGTAGCTGCTGCTTGAGGTAGTAGTCGCAGTCAATCGGCACGTTGTTCTCGAGCGCGTACACCGGGTCCTCGGCCTTCTCGTACAGTGGCGTGTTCTTACCCTTGTCCACGATCACGTACGCGATACGCTCGCCCAGCGCTGGCGCCGAGCCGGCGTCGCGCTTACGCATGCGCTCTGCCAACTCAGTATGCGCCTGCTTGACCTTGTAATCCTCCTGGTCCACAGTCTTCTTGAGACCCTTGGTAATCACGAGCAACGAGATATCAATGCGGTTCTGGAGCAGCTCCGAGATAATGTTCTTCGTGTAGTTGATCGCTCCTGGGACATCGCGGTCAATTAGGATCTTCCGCAGCACTGACTCGACCATGCGTCGCACAAGAAGGCAGTTGTCGCGACGCACAGTCTCGAGACCTTTGGAGTCCAGCTTGTCGTACTTTTCGGGCTTTGTCCACAGCAGGCCGGCATAACGCTTTTTGTTCATGAGCAGGTACGGGAAGTACACTTTCTCGAACTCGAGCGTGATCGGGTGGGGGAAGATCGCCGAGACCCGCTTGGCCGCATCCTCAGCGAGCGGCATGGCTTCTTCGACTGTATCAACGCCAAACTTGACCATTACTGAATCCGTGTCGCCGTACACAACCTGGGCGTTCGCCTTGTATCCGTTTTCAATTGTGTAGATCTTCTCGACTTCCTCTCGCGTGCGGAACAGCAGCTGGCGACCGTACGCCGTGATGCTCGACGCAATCGGGATGCACGGGAGTTGGCCAACCACAGCACCCGTGAAACCGTACACCGAGTTGGCACTGATCTTCAGAGCGAGCTGGCGACCGTTCTGGACTGCCTTCTCCATAGGATCAGTCGCAGCGCTCATGTCTCGCTTAGCTTGCTTACGCGCTGCGAGCAGCTCCTCCAAAATGAGCGGGAGGATACCCTTCTTCTTCGATCCAATTACAAACACGTCGCCTGACGGGGATGTGTTGTAATCGCTCGGTGCCAATTTGGCCACGTCTTTGGGAGCGACAAGCGTCGAGTAGCACAGGTTGTAGCCCTGCATGATCGACGGATACAGTGACGCGAAATCGAGGGTTGCGATCGGAACGTCATAGAAGGCCTTCATGGGTTCAATGACCGTCGCGCCTTCGTATCCAGCGTCACCGTTGTCGCCAGCTCGCGGGAGTGTGGGCACGACCAGAGAGGCATTCTGGCATTTGCGCAACAACATCGAGTACACTTTGATCTGCTGACCACGCTCGATGAGGAACGGAATCGGGACGCCCGAGACACGAGCCATCTCGACGTAGTTGACGAGGAATGACAGCTTTTCCAGGAGTCGTAGCGGCAGGTACGCATCCTTGAGACAGTAGACTGCAAGGCGATGGCGATCATCATCTGAGCCACGCTGCAAGTCGGAGATGATTCCGTGGGGCACGTCTTCTTTCTGCTGACCCAAGAACGTGGAGCTGACTGCGTTGAGCGAGTACGAACTCAGCTGGTGGCTACGGCGCATGATAGGAAGAAGATCGAACATGCAGCGGCCATGGATCGTGGTCTTGACGTTCTCACTCTTGCCATACTGAGCGGAGTTGAAAGTCTTCTTTTCCATGAAAGCCGCACTAATAGCAAAGAAAGACAAGTGTCGTGAGATGCCCGAATATCATATACGTCACTGCAAATCATCTTGTTGGCCACGTACGTGTGCGTCAGGCGCCCAAGAAATCCGTGTCGCGCCAGCTTCAGAGCCTTTCCACGGTTCAGAATGTACGGCACATCGAAGTTGTCAATGTTGTAGCCAGTGATGAAATCGGGGTCCACTTCCTGCACGAACTGAGCCCACTTCTCAAGCATGTCGCCCTCGTGCTCGAACTCGAGGACATGAGCACCCACGATTGGCTTACACGTGTTCAGCACGAACACGTTGCGAATGAGCGGGCCGTCGGCTCCCTGCACTTGCACAACGTTGGCAATCTGGATAACCGGGTCCTAAAAAGTAGCAACGGATGCTGTGAGACCTGTGTGCTCGTCTCGCGTGAGGATGCGCTCGACAACAAACCTTTTCGGCCTCTGGGAATTGACCCTTGCGGCCCATGCACTCGATATCGAAGCTGAGGATACGGAAAGGTGCGAGCTTGCTCCACTTGCCCTCGGGCGCATGGCTTACGATATTGTTGTAGACAATATCTACCTCCAACTGGCACAGCGACCTCTTGTGCCCGGCTCCGCGGATCGCGTACGAGCCAGCGGGGGCCTCCAGCCAGTTGCAACCTCTGATCTCGTGGTCGATCATAAAGCGCAGGATAAACGGTACGTTCGATTCGTACGTCTGGTAAGAGCGGAAGTCGATGCCTGCGTGAATAACAGAAGGTGAGATAACATGGCGAGTTGGGGGTTGCTCACATTCAGTGACCATACAAACCTGGCAATGCCACACCGCCCTCAAGGAGCGATCGCAGCTTGGGCACGTACGACGGCATACTCAAGTAGATCTTCCAAAGCTTGATGGGCCGGTCAAACTGGTATCCGTAGATCGACATTTTGTCCGTCACGAGCTGCACGCCGACGACGCGCGAGATCTCGCCGCTTTCGCGGTCGCGCTGCGCGAGCGCCGAGTCGAGCGCCTTGCGGACATCGCCACAGCGGCTTTCGTCGACGTTGTCGGGGCAGGCCGCGTAGAAGTAGGGAAGGAACCCGTGGACGTGCATCATGATGCTGTTGCCCTCTTCGGTCACGCCGTAGAGGCGGATGATCGCCGCGTTTTGCGACGACGAGCCGGTCGCGTTCAGGCCCGGCACCGGCTCGCCGGCCTTGGGGTTCCGCGCGAGCGGCGGGCCGTCGTACATATCGATGTCGATCCACTGGAACGCGAGCGTGTCGCTCGCCGGGTTGAGCTTGGGGAGGGGCTTGCGCGGCCACGCGGTCGCGGCCGTCGAGATAGGCGCCATGTTGACGAGATCGTCGGCAAACGTGGCCTGCGCGTCCGCGCGAAAGCGTCCGTCGTCGAGCCGCGCGCGCTTCGCGCCTTCGGCGGCCTCGCGCTGCATCTCCATGAGCTCGGCCTCGTCCGCGGCGTCCATCGCCGGCGCGTCGTCGCGCTTGGTCCCCGTCATGATCGTGTTTGGCTCGGTTCGGGTAATGGCGCCAAAACGCGCTGTTTGGCGGGCGTTTTTGGGCGGTGTTGGGGGGGGGAGCACCAAACGACGCATTGGATCTATCTCTTTAAGTACGACAATGAATATTGTCCAATGAAACGAATCATACACGTGTTTCCACCAATCAATCGATATCTGGTGGGAAGTAATCAAGGAAACATGGGGATGATATGAGATTATTACAGGAGTAAACATAGCCATATCAGGCTCAGAGCAGCACGACAGCCGCGAGTGCGGTGGCGGCGGCGCCCGCGGCACCAAACGCGGGCTTCTCGGCAGCGTACTTGAGCGCCTTGATCACGCCGAGACCGAGCAGCGCGACCGCGAAGATCACGAGGTGCTTGGCGAGGTCGGCCGAGTACTTGGCCGTCGCGCGCAGCTTGCCGCGGTACGCCGGGTGCTTGGCGCGGATGATGGGCTGGCCGTTCACCGCGAGCTTGAGCGCGTGCCAGTGGATGTACAGCTGCGCCTGCCAGGCCATGATCACCATCGCGCACACGATGAAGAAGTCGTGCTTGGACGCCGCGGCCTGGCCCTGGGTCTTCGCCATGGTCTGCAGCTGCTGCGCGTGCGACTGCAGGTGGAGCGTCGCCGTGAAGAGCTTCTTGCCCAGCGGCGCCTTCTCCTTCTCCGGTTCGGGCTCATCCGCGGCGCGCTTGTCGCTCTCGTGGAGCTCGAGCAGAACGCGCAACTCGGCGGCTGGGTCCGCCATAAGTGAGCCCGGGTGGTTCAGGCGGATGCGGTACTCGCAGTCCATCTTGAAGAACGGCGACACGTGCATCTCTTTGACGAAGCGCGCATCGATCAGGCCGTCTTTGTCAGTGGCGTCGCTCGCGCGCAGCACGTAGCACTGCTTCTCGAGCCACGGCGTGTTGGTCACCTCCAGCACGACGTACAGGCACTTGGATGGGTCCTCGAATGACATGCAGTAGTAGATCGAGATCGGGTTGAAGCAGTAGCCCATGCAGCGAATCGTCGTGAGCAGAAACACCGTACCGACCTGTGCCTCGACCTCAGCCGCGTCCAATGCGCACTCGTCCTGGAGGAGCTGCAAAACGCTCGACTTGAGCGTGCGCTTCGGGTCGCCAAAATGGTCCGCGCGGTGGAACGCCAACAGGTTGGGGCTGTTGAGCGACAGGTACGAGCGGGACTTGAAGAGCTCGCTCATGTACAGGTCGTCCAGGTTCAGCAGCGCCATGACCGAATCGTACTGGAATGCATTCTTATAGCCGTCATGGCGCGCGTGGAAGACCGAGCCGGTGAGGATCTGGCTCTCGAAGCGTGTGAAGGGCTTGGTGCGAATCTTCGGGTTGCGGCCGGCGCGTAGCGTCGCCGGCAGAAGCGGCAGGCTCGATTCGGCCGCGCGCTTGTTCTCGATCACGACCTGGACGACGTGGATCAGCCCCTGCTGGAAGCCGACCTCGCAGTACGCGAAGTACCACTCAAACATTCGCATGAAGCGCGCGTCATACTTGTGCTCCTTTTTGTCATCCGTGAGTGCGAGGATTGCCGAGCGGTTCCGCAGCATGCGCAACCGCCATGCACGCAGCGTCGACGCATACGCCTTGCCGAACTCGACCTCTTCCGTCAGCACAAGGTCGCAGCTCGTAGCCTTCTCGCGACGCACTTGCGCGTTGCCCTCCTGAATAGCCCAGAACATGCGTGCGCGCGACGGCAAGTGGCCGCCCGGGAAGATGAACTCCTTGATGAAGTCCGTGTTCTTGCAGTATTGCTCGTATCGGTCATCCGGGATCGTAATCGCCTGGATCAGCACGCGTCCGGTTTCGGGCTTGAGGAATCGGTTGATGTCGGCGAAGTAACCGGGCAAGTTACCGTCTCCAAGCGCCTCGATCATCTCCAGCGACACGACGCGGTCGTAATAGCCTTGGAACTTGGGCGTCTGCGCGAGCTCGCGGAAGTCCGTGAGCAGCACTTCGATTCGGTCGCTGAGCCCAGCCGCAGCGACACGTTCCTCCATCATGGCCTTCTGCTCCTTCGAGAGCGTCAGCGCTGTCCACGAGCACTGCGCGTGCTTGCACGCATAAATCGCCATCGAACCCCACCCACATCCAATCTCGAGAACGCGGTGCCCGTCTTCGATCTTCGCAGCAAGGAACGCGTGCTCGAGCTTGAGTTCCTCTTCCTTTTCGAGGTTGAGCGAGATCTGCTCAAGCGTGTCCGGGGTTGCATCGAACGTGGTGCTGCCCAGCGGCATCATACCACTACTGTAGGTCATCGACTTGTCGAGGAACAGCTCGTACAGGTCATTGCCCAGATCGTAGTGCATCGAAATGTGCTTCTTCGCCTGCTCAATTGTGTTGAACTGGCGCTGCCAGTGGTAAAACGCCTTGATCTGACGCCCCGCCCACTGGGCAGGCCCACCCAGCAGATTCTTGTTGCTCTCAATCTTGTTGAGATTGAGCGCGCACCAGTAGAGGAAGATGCCGAGGCGATCGTCCACCTTCTCCTTGTTGTCGTACTGCTTGATCTCGAAGCGACGACGTGTGACTCGGTCCTCCAGCGAGATATCAAAGAGATGATCCATGTACGCCTCGGCCATCGCAATGCTCGAGTGTCCGAAGACAATACGCGGGAACATGGAGAGATCGTGGATCTTGAGCAGGATGGTCACGTCGTTCAGATCCACCCCATGGTATCGGTGGAGCGACTTGCTCACGACCGTGTGCTTGTCTACAATCGAGCTTGTATCACTCTCGTACACGCGTTCCGATCCGTCCGGCAGAAGCAGCTTGAGCGTGCCCACAGTGACCGACTTGCCAGCGTATGTGTCGAAGAGTTCCAGACACCAACGCGCGAGGCGTGACGGTGGAATCGGTGACGGCGATCGCGGCGTCCAGGGCAGAGACGTGGCCAGTTGGGCCTTCGGATTCGCATTCGTCTTGTACGCATCGCTGAGCAGCTGTGCCACGTTCACGGCTGAGAGGATACCGTCCTCATGGAAGCCGTAGCGGGTCCAGGCGCCGGCAAAGTAGATGTGGCGCTTGCCTTGGATGGTGTGGAGCTGCTCCTGCGCTTCGACGGCGTCGCGGTTCAGCGCCGGGTGACTCAGCTCGAACTCCATAAGCGTGTTCTCGAGCTCATGCGGCGGGTTGAGCGTCACGAATACGTCTTGCACACCTTCGTCGAGGTTTTGCAGCAAGTTAACCCAGTACGAGCAGCAAATGGGTGTGCGCTCGTCTTTCGTCGCAGTTCCAGCGGCACCGTGCTTTTTGGGGAGCTCCTTCACATTCCAGGAGGCCCAGAGCTCGCGGTTTACCGGCATGATCGATTTGTCCGTGTGCAGCACGCAACGGTTGGGCTGGTACTTGATCTTACCCAACAGCGCACGCTCCTCGGGCGTGGCGTAGTCACCCAGCATCTTGAGCGACACGTCCGTGTGCGTCGCGAGCACGACATCGTCAAAGAGCTCGCTTTCGCCATTCGCTTGTTGCACTTCGACGAGCGTTGTGCCATCAGGACCGTCCACGTTGCGTACGGAGATGACTTGCGCGTTGAGACGCACGTGATGGAGCTCCTCGACGACTCGTGAGACGTACTGGCGGCTGCGGTCGACGACCGTACGCCACTTTGGGCGGTTCTTGATCTTGTGCAGGTGGTGGTTCACCATGAAGCGAATGAGAGTGCGCATTGGCATGACCATCGAGTCGACCTTAGGCACCGACCAAATAGCCGCGATCATCGGCAGCATGTACACTTCGCGGAACGTGTCGCTGTACTTGTACGTGGCCAAGAAGCCACCTACGGTCATGTCCCCGTGATGCCCGCGTTCCACCTCCGCAAGGAAGACCGGCGCCTCCTTCTGGAAGCGCACAACATCCTTGAGCAGGTCGTATCGCCGCGCATCGAGTAGGGTGTTGTACTCAGGGAAGATGGTCTTGAGGTTACGTGTGCTGGACCACTCGAATGTGTCGAAGCTCTTGTCGTCGCCTCCATACAGCGGCATCGAGCAGCCAAACGACATGTCCGACGGACGGCTGGTCACGCCGAGCTCTTCGAAGAAGCCCACGAGGTGCGGATATGTTGTGAGGTTGAAGACTTGGAAGCCGACGTCCACGGCGACGGACACGCGCTCTTCGACAGCGCTCTCGGGCAGTCGCCGCGTGAGCTCGACGTCGACCGTGAGCGCGTGGCCGCCGGCGACGGCGCCCTCTTCGAACAGCACGACATCCACGTCGGCGTTCTCGGCCTGGCGCTGGAGTACATACGCTGTCGCGAGTCCCGAGATGCCGCCGCCGACGACGGCGATGCGCTTGCGCGGCGAAGGAGCCGAGATCTGGCACATGGCGGTCGGATCGGGGGGCCAGGAAGACTGGAGGCGGTGCTTGCTGGGAGGCGGTTTGGTTTTTGGCAGAGGGGAGGTGAGAAGATCGCACACACTTGTGTGGGGTCCCGTCCAGCCGGCAGGCGCCACAGCCCGCGGCAGGCAGCCAGCAACGCCGCACGACTCGCTCGCCACGGCTCATTGCGGGCAAGCGACTCCTGGTGGAACAGAATCGAAGCCTCGGAACAGCGCCGGCCAGCGCATCCCCTTCCCAGTGGATCCATCTCTTCGCACGGCGCTGTTCACGCGCGCCACCTCTCGCACTCACCAGCAAACACTCTACGGACGGTCGTCGCGTCAACCGACGCGCGCCACGCAAGCATCCGGAAGGTCGGGCGAGGAGGAATTCCGCCCGCTTCCATGCTGGTCATAATCGTTCCAGGAACGAGACAAGATCCGCCTAAGTGTTCGCCGAGCTGATTGGCTCCGACTTTGGTTTTCCATCCGTCTATTGGATGAAAATGAGAACTATTGTAGAATGCTCCAATCAAAAACGGTCAAGATCCATCCGGGGTAGGTGAGCGACGTCATGGCAGGTCAACTGTGCGCCACTTCTGACAGGACCGCCGAAGCGCATGGAACAATGCGGTCATAATCGCTGGAGCAAAAAGCTGATGATGTAGAAATTTACAAAAATGGATGCTATTCAAACACAGAATACAAAACGAAGCACATTTGCTGCCCGATCGACGTGATTTGAGCATCTCCAACGGAATTTTTTTTAAGACGCAGTCTCTGAGTCAAGGAGAGCCAAAACGGGGTTTTCGGGTAGGTGACGAAAAAAAAAAAAGGCTGGTACTACAGACCAGGTATTCATATGGAAGCAATACCTGGTAAATAACGCGTTACTTCCAAATTTGCGGCCGACCGCTCAGGCGACTCTTCGGCCCGCTCCAGGATCTCGACCAAGCGGCTTCGGAAGTAAGCTTAACGTGCGGCCCTAGTTGATCCAGCATGAGCGCGAGCCCTCGCTCGCGCTCGCCAGACCCAGGTGGAGGCGCGACCGCTGCACCAGCGCAAGGGGAAGTAGGCGTAGCTCTCGGCCCCTTGAGCATGGCGCTTAGCGGTCCCGACGGCGCGGCAGTGGCAAGCACCGGACCCCCTTCTCCTCCGACCGAGCAAGCTCCCCCCACGCCTCCTCAAGAGGCGCGGGGAAACGACGCTGGCCCGGTCAGTAATGTGAACTCGAGTAGTGACAACCAAGATGCCGACGAGCGACCAGCGGCATCCTCAGAGACCAGCGACACGATTGGCAACGCCAACAGCAGCGCTCCGGCTGGCGCGGCGCCAAGCGGTGCAAGCGGTACGGTGCTCCCTACAGGTAGCAATGCTGCACCCCCAGTACAGTCCTCGCGGCGTGCTGACCCGGTCGATGCGATGAGAGCCATCTCGGCCACGGCCGCGGGGCGAGGGTGTAGCACAGCTAAACCTGCACAAGGTCCCTTGAGCCGATCGAATGGCGCTGGGACTGCTGCGAGCAAGACGCCTGCGGCGAACAGTCACGGCAAGCGCCAGGCCGCAGAAGCTGGGTCGCGACCATCCTCACGCGCTGCTCCCAGAAGGGGGGTTACAACTTCTCCTCCGAGGCCGCCGCCGGCGGCCTC
>JAMFLL010001197.1:0-18908 GCA_027475725.1 Pythium rhizo-oryzae | reverse complement strand
GGCGCTCGAGTACCTCCACGAGGACCACTCGGTGGACGACGCGCGCAGCTACGCGTTCAAGTGCCACCGCGAGAAGGTCGAGGGCGAGACGGCCATCTACCCGGTCAACGCCGTCGCGTTCCACCCGACACTCGGCACGTTCGCCACGGGCGGCTGCGACGGCGTCGTCAACTTCTGGGACGGCGACAACAAGAAGCGCATCGCGCACCTGCCCAAGTTCCCCACCAGCGTCGCCGCGCTCGACTTTAACCACGACGGCTCGGTGCTCGCGGTCGCGTCCTCGTACACGTACGAGGAGGGCGAGAAAGAGTACGTTTTGACTGACTGGCGCGTTGTGTTGGACGGAGGACTGACTTCTGATCGCTGTTTCGGTTTGTTGTAGCCACCCCAACGACGCCATTTTCCTGCACACGGTGCAGCCGAGCCAAGTGCGGCCCAAGGTCAAGCAGCAGCAAGACAGCGGCCCGTGAGTCTTGTCGTATCGGAAGACAACGATGAACTCACACAAACGCATTTTACGAGGGAATACAAGAACTAACAACAACCCAATGGAGTTGTGAGTGATCTTTACTGCTCACACAGGATCCGGTCATAGTAGTAACCTGTTCAGAGCACTAGCCCCATCGCAACGAACACTCGGGGCATCACCACTACGTGAACGAGAACCAGCCCTTTCATTCGACACATCCTGCTGGAGGTGTCACGTCACCAACCAGCGCAACGATACGTGTCTAGCAAAATCCCCGATTCTCTTTATTACTGGGTTGGTCAAACGGCACTTTATTAGTCGTAGCGTACACAAAAACTTGCTTGGTTCCCAAAGCACAACAACGCCGCCTCACCGGCCCCACCAGCCGCGGAACGAGTAGCCGTTCTTGAGCTTGGATGTGGCTTTGGTGGGCTTGGGCGCGGCCACAGCCTTCTGCACCGCCGGATTGAAGTAGGGCGTCTTCGTGGCCGGCACGTTCTGTTGGTATGGCTTGTTGTGGTCGCTGTCGCCGGCCACGTCCTGGTTCTGCGTCTCGCTCCACGCTTGCCACCACTTGCCGTTGCCGCCCTCAACACCGGGAAGATCGGCCCACTTCTTGTTCCACTTGTTGGAGTTCCACCAGTTCCACCACGCGGGGCTGTTGTTGTCTGGGATGACGTTGCCCGGGCGGTAGCCGCCCGAGGGCTCGAGCGTCGGCTCCACGGTCGTCGCGGTCGGGCGCTTCGTCGTGGGCACGGGCCGCGTGGTCGCGGGCGGGCGGGCCGTCGTCGTGGACGGGCGCGTGGTCTGCGACTGCGACGGCAGCGAGGACGCTGGCGATGGGGGAAGCGTGGTTACCGCAGGCACGCGCGTTGCCGGGACCGTGGTCGCGGGCTGGCGCGTTGCCGGGACCGTGGTCGCAGGGGTCGTGGTCGACGGCTTGAGCGTAAGCGACGGCTTGAGCGTCGTGGCATCCGGGGCCATGGTCGTCGGCTCCGTGGTCGCAGGTGGCGACACAGACGGCGCCTTGGTCAGCGTGGATGGCGCGGGGCTTTGTGACGTCGATGGGGTCGCAGAGGTCGCTGGCTCGGTAGTCGTTGGAGCTCGAGAAGTCACCGTGGGCGTAGTGGTGCTCGGCGCGGGAGCTGTTGTGGTAGCGGCTGGGGCCGTTGTGGTAGGCGTGGGGGTCTTCGTGGTCGCGTCTGGCGTGGTGGACGTCGGCGTGGGTGCTGTTGTGGGCGGTGCGGTGGTCGTCGGCGTCGGCGTCGGTGTCGATGTCGGCGCCGTGGTACTCGGCTGAGGAGTGGACGAGGCCGGTGGTGGGGCCGTCGTCGTGGCTGTGGGCGGGGATGGCGAAGGCGGCGAGGACGGCTGAGACGTCGGCGCCGCAGTCGTGGTGGAAGGCTCTGGTGCCTTGGTTGTCGAGGACGGAGACGGCGACGGTGAGGGCGATGGCGAGGGTGATGGCGAGGGCGATGGTGAGGCAGAACCATCGGTCGACGAGGGCGACGGGGCCGGCGACGGCGCCTGCGTGGGCTTCTTCGTGGGCTTTTGCGTGCCGTAGATGGCCTTGAGCGTGTTGAGGTCGCCGGGGCTGAGCGCCGTGCGCTGGCCGATCTCGCTGTTGCGCGTGTTGTTGCAGTGGGTCTTCTTGGGCATGACGCAGTTGGTCGTGACCTCGACGTCACAGAACGACTCGAGCGGATACTGATCCTTGGGTAGGCACAGCCCGGCCGAGCGCCCATAGTGCATGATCGAGGCCTTGTCGTAGGGCTTGAACAGCGCGTCCGTCTCTTTGGCGTAGTTGCTCGCTGAGACCGGCAGGTTCGAGTCCGTGAGCACGATCACCTCCCGCTCCGGGTGCGTGTGCTCGTGGTAGAGTCCAAGCGCATGGCCGAGCTCGTGGACGGCCGTGCCGGGCTCCTCGAAGCAGCTCTTGCCGAGGTTCATGATCTGCCCGCCGCCCTCGCCCGTGAAGCCCACGTAGCTGTAGCACGCGTCCTCCTTCTGGGAAATGTCGATGTACATATTGCGGCACAGTTCCTTGGGCTCGCACTCCTGGAACGCCACGCCCAGGTCCGTGGCCTCGTACATGGCGATGGCCTGCCGCACCATGTCCTTTTCGTGGGCCGCG
Source organism: Pythium rhizo-oryzae (assembly GCA_027475725.1). Taxonomy (NCBI): domain Eukaryota; phylum Oomycota; class Peronosporomycetes; order Pythiales; family Pythiaceae; genus Pythium; species Pythium rhizo-oryzae. Next base: position 16,305 of record JAMFLL010001197.1, on the reverse strand, counting down.
AGCGGGTACTTTTCGCTGAACCGGTAGAACACAAGTCCGTTGGGCCACTTGTCTTCTTTCAGGTTGATCGCGACGCCGAGCTGGCGCCGCCGCGCGTGGATCGCGCGCGCGTCGCAGGGCACTTGGGGGAATGCCCACGCCGGCGCGTCCGCGAGCCCCGGGTCCTCGAAGCACGCGAGCGCGCCGTGCGCGTCGCAGCGCGCGAAGATCGCGCCGCGCTGGTGCGCGCGGCCCACGACGTACTTGGTGCTGCGGCGCGCGACCGCCACGCCCTCGACGTCGCAGGCGGCGTCTACACTGGATGATGCGCGGGCTCCATGCAGCAGCAGCAGCCACAGCAGCAGCAGCGGAGGCGGCATGAGGTGGCTCCCGTCTCCGTCCGTCTCGTCGCCGCGCGAGGAGCTCCTAAGGTCGATGGAGAGGGAGGTTAGACCGGCGGGGGCGTCTATAATGTGCCTGCCCGCTGCGGTCTATCCGCCGCCGAGGGGGCTTATCCCATGGCGCCATCGTTCCGCCCGCAAAGGCGCGGCCAGCGCTTCTGCCACGCCAGCTGGCGCGGCGGCATGTCCCTGGGCGGGCCGAACTGGTTACTTTTTAGGGCCTTTTATTGGTAGATATTGGAACCTTTTGGGAACCTTTTCGACCAATAATACGAGACTATTTCGGTGCGAGGGATCGTAGATAACGAAATATAGTATATTTGGACATTATCCTCTATCAGTACGCTCCAGCGCCCGTGGAGCCCTGGTCTGCCAGGTCGAGGTCGCGCTGGCGCTGCGCGAGCGCGTGGCGCGCGCATGCGACCGCGCGGTCGTGGGCCCTGGACGCGTCCGCGAGCCCGGCGTCCTCGTAGCAGCGCAGCTCGCCGTCCAGGCACTCGCCGAACACGCTGCCCCGGCGGTGCGCGCGGCCCACGAGGTACTTGGCCATGCCGTGGCGCAGCGTAGTGCCCTCCCACGCGCAGTTCTTGGGCTCGCCAGTGTCCTGGTTTGCTGCACTGGTTGTCGTGGTCGTCGTGGGTTCATCCTCGGTCGAGGTGGTGTTGGCGCTGGCGAGATTGATTGTGTCAAAACCGTACGCGGCAGTGGCGCCGGCGGTCGGCGCGTCCTCTTCTTGTGCCGAGGCGACACCGACGGTGCATCCCACGAGCAGCGCCACCAGCAGCAGCAGCCATCGCTCGGTCCGTGTCATCTTCACGGCCTGTCAAAAGTGCGTCTGCGTGGCTTTGTTGACGCGGCAGCGCCGTCGACCGCGCTTTTCGCCATTGGCCGTCTTGCGCCACAGCCTTGGCACGCGCTTTCATGGATCCCGTACCGACCGCACGTGCGCGGAAGAAACCACGCGCCAGCTGACCGCGGCGCGTTTGTGGAGTCGAGCCGTGTGAGAGAAGACTCGACAGATAAACCCGGCAAGTTGCGCACGTCACAGAAGATCATCACTCTGTGAATCAGCTGCGCGTTGTCAGTCTCTCTTGCCGTGCCGTAAAATCCACACCGGCTACTGGTGAAACGCAAGGCTGTGGAGGGTATCCACAGTGGATACCCTCCGTTCCTGGCATCTGTTTCCCCACACACACATACTCTCTCCTCCCTAGACGATCTTTCTCTCTTTCACGAGTTGCGGAACGAGTCCCACGTGATCGTGCGCACGACCGCGCCCTGGGCCATCGCGAGCACGAGGCGCGCGATCTCGGGCCCCCCGCAGCCACACGCGCGCAGCACGCTGAGCGCCGCCCGTCGCAGGTCCGGCGCGTCCACCAACACGGCGCCGCGCGGCGGCGCGAGCGCCGAAACGCATGCGTTTGTCTCGAGCGTCGTGACGTGAGGTCTCGTGGGCAACGACGAAGACTCAACGACCACAACAACAACGGCACAGAAAGACGACCCGCCGCTAAGGGCTCCTCCCACGAGCAGCACCATCAGCAGCATCGCCCTCCTCAACAGTGGCCATCGTTCGGTTGGTGCCATCTTTGCCATCGGTCAAAAGGTGCGTCTGCGCGGCATTTGGATGCCCGCGCCGTTGACCGCGCCTCTCAATGTTTTGTCCTCGCCACCGCGCTGGCAAGGGCTTCCACGGATGTCGTGCGCAGAAAATACTACACACCACCTGCCCATCTTAAACGACTATCATTCACTGCTGCTGATTCAGCTGGGATACTGGGAGGCACACGGCATGGATTTCCGTCTTGGTGCAGCTTACACCACGCGGCGAGGGCAACAAATGTATTGCTCACGGCGAGAATCCAATAAAAGGCCTCATTTGTACTTGGGGACTTGTTGGCTCCGTCTAATGAGGAGAGCCCCACACATCCGCGGTACGACTTCTTCTGTTTCCGAGCAACGATAACCTCGTACCTCGTCATCATCATCGTCGTCATCACCATTATCACCATGCCCGATATATACGTCCTTGAAGTACCTCTGATAGGTACTATCAATGGTGAAGCCAGTGCTCTGAAGTTGGTACCTCGGGCTGAGTGCAACCCTGGGCCCGCATTATCCTGGGGCTAGAGAAAATGGGTGATAACCCCTCGGGCTCCCCAGCTTGACGTGCCACAGTAGCGCTTTGGCGTTGTTGAGGGAACGACCCTGTTGCCCCATGGCCGCGAACCGACCCCATGCGAACGCTCGGCATCAACCGGAAGCGTTTCTCGTCGAGATGACAAGGTTGGCTCCCATCGGCGTACGGGGCGCGAACGCCCTCGGCAGGCTAGGGATCGTTTCGGGCGCGAGCCGCCGCACGAACTTCCAGCTACAAGATCGTGCGCAGAACCCGGCAGCGCAGACGCCGTGGGAAACCTTGTATCTCTTTCCTGATGGACACTGGGATGATTTCTTCAACGACCTCCGTCAGCATCTGAGGAACCGTGCTCACGCACTGAACAGCCGAGATGAAGCACTCGCTGTGATGCTCTTCAGCCTGCTTGCCGACTTTGTCGTCGACTCCGCGAACCTCGTACGTCCGGGCGAGTACGTGTCTGGTGGACATGCGAACATCCGTGTCATCCAACGGAGGCCGCGGATCGAGATCACAGGCCAATGTGGTTTCGTCATTCGCCGCAACGGGGTGGAGTGCTGCTACGTCGAGCACAAGGTCTTCGAAGAGAATGAGCAGCACTTCAACTCGGGCCGCGACCAACTACTATTGTACCTAGCGGGCCGGAAACATCGCACGCGCAACCTACCGATCCTCGGCATCATCACAGACCTGCGCAGGTGGCAGTTCCTCCGGGTGGAACCCAACGGCCATTTTCGCCAATCCCGTGTGTACCACGTGCCGTTCACGTGGAGGACCGGTATCCCGTACAAAAATCATCTCCGGTCCGTGCTCGGTCGATTCTTCAGCCATATCTACGATGGATGGCCCTGAGTGCCCTGTTCCCGCTCAAGCTACAGCTCGACACCGAAGAGAGCAAGAAAACGTTAGCCTGAAGCTAGTTTGTTCCTTCATGAACGTTTTCGCCAGTTGACCGACAGTGAGGCCCCTTTCAACTACCCTAGGAATCTACGGATGTTACGAGTTGCGGAACGAGTCCCACGTGATCGTGCGCACGACCGCGCCCTGCACCATCGCTAGCACGATGCGCGCGATCTCGGGCCCCCCGCAGCCACACGCGCGCAGCACGCTGAGCGCCGCCCGTCGCACGTGTGGCGCATCCGCCAGCACGGCGCCGCGCAGCGGTGCGAGCGCTGAAACGCACGTGTCCGTCTCGAGTGTCGTGACGTGAAGTCTCCTGAGCACCGACGACGGCGCCACGACCGCGCGCGCCAGCGTCTCCACCACGGCGCGCTCCTCGTGCGGCGACGCCATCGCCGCGCAATCCACGTACAACTCGTGTAGGAGGCCGCGCGCGACGCCAACTGCGAGCGCCGAGACAAGTGGCGCGATCCACGCGGCCGCGTCGCCGCGCTGCGCGTGCCACACACTATAGTGCCGCAGCGTCACGAGTCTTTCCGTGAGCCGGTGGCGCAGGCGGAGGTCGTGGACGCCGCGGAGCGAGAGCACGACGGGCGGCCGACGGCTGCAGCTTGGGGACGTGTACGCGTTGATCAGTGGCATCGCGCTTTCGACGACGCACCGATCGAGTGAGAGCGACTGAAGCGACGGGAAGCTCGCGAGCAGCAGCGCGAGGTCGTCACGCAGCAGCACGGCGCAGTCGACCGTGAGCGCCGTGAGCGCGTGGCCCGTGAACAGCGGTAGCAGCGCGGCAACGCGGAACGCGATCGAGTCAAACGCCGCGGGCAGTCCGTGCATGCCGTCAAAGTTGAGCGTGAGGGCACTGAGCGGCCCGGCCGCCCTCTCTGTTTCGTTGTTTTCGTCCATGGCCACGTCATTGTCGTCGTCGTGTGCCTGTTCCTCCACACGCTGCCATGCGGTCACGCACGCCGCGCTGGTCCACACCAGCCCATACCCGGCATATACGAGTCCGATCCAGCTGCTGGCTTGGTCGTCGTCGTCGTCGTTCTCGGCCACGACACGTGCGATCCAATCGACCTGCGTGTCTTCGTCTGGCGCGAGCTCCACGGCCACGCTTGCGTCCGCAACTCGCATGGGCTCCACGTACAGCCGCGTGCCCGGTGTAAGCCGTACGGTCGACCCGAGCGGGAGGCACTCGACGACGCGAAGCCGCGCGACCGCGTCGTCGTCGCCATGCAGCCGCAGCCGCAGCGCCTCGCCCACGACGTCGCGCAGCGGCGTGCCACGCTTGCTCAGCTGTTGGATATACGCGCGCTCGGGGTCGCTCACGGCGACGGCCTTCGAGAGCAGCACCAATGAGAGCGGCGGGGGCAGCGACGCCCCTTGGCGCTGCTGTGAGCGGCGCAGTAACACGAACGCCAGCCATGCGAGGCGGAGAAGCTGCTCCTGCGGCCGCGATGCATCAAACGGCGTGCTGCAGCGCAGCCGCGTTGTAGTCGGCCAGGGCGCCACCGCCATGGCCGAGAGCGCCGCGCCCACGAGCCGATAGTCGCTGTAGCTGCACCCGAGCACATCGAACGCGTCGACGGGCCACACGATCTGTGAACCGGTGAGCAGCCCGCGCAGCAACGCGCCGAGAGCGCGCAAGCGCGTCACGAATGCCTGGCGGTCGCTTGTGCCGGGGGTCACGTACTGCAACGCGAGCTGGATTGAGAGCCGGTCCAGCGAGACCCGCAGGTGCGGAGGCGACGGCGCCGTTAACGCGCGCGCCAGCAGCGCAAGCGCCTCGTTGTTATCATCTCCGACGCGGCACGTGACCACGAGTCCGAGGTGCAACTCGGTGGTCCATCCCGCGCCCGACGGCGGCGCGGTGAGCGCAGCGCCAAGAATCGTGCGCAGCGCCCGTGGCGACACCACCGGCTCGGCGTCCACGACCACCGCCGCCGCGTTGTTGTTGGCCCTCTGATCGGGCATCCACGGTTCCTGCGCGTAGCAGCGGGACAGCGACACGCGCAGCGGCGGCGGCGGCGCGCCGGCGGTCCAGTGCGGGCGCAGCTGGTCGAGCACCGCCGCCAGCGCCGCGACGGTCGCCGCAGTACCATGGAGAAACCCGACCCAGAACGCGTCGTCCACGCGGTGGCTCGCGGACGAGGTCCACTCGACCGCAACGTGGGTAAACGTCGCGTTCGTGAACGCTATGTGGTCCGTATCCGTCCGACGGATGCCACGGCGGGACCACAGCGACAGCGCCGCGTGGCGCCAGAACGCCTGGTTCGTCGATGGCTCCAGGCCGCGGCAGCAACTCACGGCCTGGGCTACGCTCAGCGCCAGGCGCGTGCGCGCACCGACCGCGAGGCCCTCTGTCCGCTTCATGTGACCCACGCTCGGCGCCTGCACGACTAGGTCCACGTCGTAGCGTGCAGCATCGATCCAACTGTACAGACGCGGGAAGTGCTTGGTCGGCCAGAACACTCGGCGCAGCGGCGCGCAGTGCCGCTCCAGCAGTGCGTACGCCTCGTCTTCGCCCAGCATGTAGTGACGAGAATGGCGTCTCCACCCCTTACGAACCTGGCCCGACAGTTGGGCGACGCGGCGCCTTGCGAGACACTTCCCGCCACAAATGGAAGATGACGACAGACGTCAATCCAGGTCACGGCGCGTCGCAAATGCCAACCTCGCAACTGATTCAGTTGCCCCAAGACCAACACTCGTGTCCAAACTTCAACAACATAAGAGTGAAGGTTGTATGCGGCGCGTGCGTCATCGAGTCCAGTAGTTGAATGGCCAGTGTTCATTCGTTTGGTTCACCCGACCTCGGTGCCGTAGTATCCGATCCATTTCACACGGGGAACCTGCTGCGCGACCCGCTCGAGCTGCACGTCGGCGGCGCCGTTTGTCCACGCGAAATCCACGAGCTCGAGTCGCGGCCACGGTCTCTTCAAACTCATCGCGTCCAGTAACACTCCATCCACACCCTTGCAGCCCTGCAGCCGTAGTTTGCGGACGCCACTGGAGCACTGTGAGAGGATGGCGACGAGCGCCGTGGACGTGACGTTCGTCCAGGACAAGTTGAGCTTCTCGAGGTGGCAGAGACCACCGAGAGGCGGTCTCGCCACGGCAGCGGCGTGCGCGAGCCGATCAAAGCCCTCGCTCGAGAGACCATCGCAGCGCTCGAGGTCTAGCTTGCGCAATCGGGTGAGTGTCGCGCCAATCGCCTCGAGCACCGCGTCATCAATGGTCGTGCAGCGCAGGACGAGCGACGTAAGCGTCGGCGAGCACTGCACGACCTCGGCTGTCGCCTCGCTCGTGATGTGTTGGCACCACGAGAGGTCCAACGCCACAAGAGAGGTCGGTCCGGACGAGAGCTGCACCAGCTGAGCTAGCGACTCGCCTCGGAGCTCGCTCTCACCTAGCGTCAGGCGCTGTAAACGGTGGAAGCTGCCTTTAGTTCATCCGACAAACTCGGCGTCAGCGCAGAAAGCATAGAACGAAAGAATTGGCCATGACGATTCACGGACCTGAGAGCATTGTGTGCATCGCACTGTCCATAAACTGCGTCAGTCCGTGGCAATCAAGTGCTGCGATTCTGGTGGAGAGCATGGGAAGCCGTGTGAGGCCCACGCAGTCATTGAGCCCCAGCGTCTCCAAACTGGAACACAGCTCAATCGCATCGAGCAGCGCGTCAGTGGCGGTCAGCTGTCGCATGCCGTTGAGGTGGAGGCTGAGCAGTGTCTCGTGGTTAGACATGACCAGCTCACCAAGCGCCCCGTCGCTCACGTGTGGGCAGAAACTCACGTCGAGATGCTCCAATTGACGACACTGGGTCGAGCGCGTGACCACCAGCGCGTCTGTCGTGAAGGTCTCCACACCGCGCAAGTTAAGCGAGCGCAGCGCGTGGAGAGGAAGCGAATCCAGGAAAAACGTGGGTAGCGCGTCCTCGTTCGGTGCATCGACGCCCGACAAGTCAAGTGCTTGAAGAGAGAGGAGTGCTCCCCAATCCACGTCGGTCGGTGCAACCCGGAGCCACGCGGGCAGCGACGCCGCGCGCACGTGCGTGAGCCACTGATGATCGACAAACGCCGCCCACAGCGCGCGCTCGACTTCGGTCAAAAGGTTTGTCGACGAGCCGCGGCGCTGACGCAGAAGCGTGTGATGCTGTACTCGAATTGCAAAGCACTCGCCAAGTGCGGGCGGCCTACGCGGCGCAAGTCACAGCCCCATACGCAACAGCAGAAAAGCGTGTGGTCAGTGTCAGTGGTCGGCCCATCGCATGCAATACAAGCGTGCTCACGCACAGCAGCTCGAGCCGCTCCACCAGCGCTGCCACCAGGCGCGCGGCGTCCGTCGGGTCGTCCGCTTCGCCATGTCCATCGCCTGCGAGCAAGGCGCGTACGACGACATCGATGCATCGACCCGCCAGAGTTTCCATTTTTCGAGTGAGAACAAAAGATCGCAATGGGAGTGATGGTCATATGTGACGTGTGAAACCAATGGGTTCACTTATCCAGTCTTTTTGCACTGCTACAGCTCGCCTTCGTCACTGGCGCTTGGCGCCGGCGGCGCCCGGTAGCGAAAGCTCACGTCGCGCGCGCTCTCGCTTGCGCTATCTGGTGGTTCTGAGTGCGCGCTGTCGCCCGAGAACTGCTGTCCGTCGAGCGAGAACGCGACGCGCACGGCGTCCTCCTCGGCGATCGGCATGACTGGCAGCTCAAACTCGACTGCGTTGGCTGCCTCGTTCAGCACCACCGGCACGACCTGGTCAATAGCAGCAACACGGCGTCAGACACAGCATTGAAGGCCAGGCAATAATATGCACGACGGCATACCGTGGACAACCCGAGCGACGCTGTGGTCAGCCGTACGCGTGCGCTCGCCAGCGCAGCCGCGCCAAGGGGCGGCACCTTGTCGAGCTTGAGCGTCATGCTCGCACCCGGTGACGCCTCACTCGGCGTAATCTCCAGCAACTTGGGGCTGAGGTAGTACGTGAACTTCAACGACGACTCGCGCTGGAAGTGGCGTCCGTCGAGCGACACCAGCACCTCCACTTCCTCGCTCAGCCCCACCGAATCGTCTGGTGCTGGGGCCGAGACGGACGGATCATCTGCTGCAGACACCGTGGCTGCATCACCATCGGCTAATGCGGTTGCCGGGGGTGGAGGCGGCAGCGGAAACGGCAGCGCGGCGGTCGTGAACGTAAGGCGCCGACTGCGCGCCGTCGGCGCTGAACGCGTCCCGCCTACGCCAGTGTCGCCAGAAGCGATGGCGCGGCACGTTGCTGGGACCCGCACCTCTCGCTCGTCTCTCCACCGAAGCAGCACAACGGCGTCATCTGTGTCAAAGTGAAAGTAGTCGGCGGCGATTGAGACTACTGTGCCCCCCAACGAGGGCGTCACGAGCGGAGACGCCGTGAGCAGCTTGCCGACGGTGAATACGCCGTACACAGCACCGCCGCGCTCCGCAGGCAGCAGGCTCTGCGCGCCGTTCATGGACACGCGCACGGACGCCTCGAAGCCCCAGCGCGGCACAAACTTCCACCAGTCGGTCGAGATCTCGGCGCGCTCGCCCGTCTTGGCGTCCAGCTTTGATAGTTTCCACTGCGTGATCGGTGGCACCGAGCACGTGACGACGCTGCTCGTCCCGGTGGATCGCTCCACGCGCACGATTGGCAACGTCACGTCCACGCGGCTCTCGGTTGTCGGGTCGCTCACATTCAGCTGTGCGATCCGCAGCGCCACGGACAGCTGCGTCCAGTCGGCGTAGGAGCCTCTCGTGTCTTCATCCTGGTCTCCGTCGCGGTCTCCCGGCGTCAGCAGGTGGCGGACCTCGACTTCGATGGTCGTGGGCAGCGCGCGCGCCTGGAACGAGTTGGGTCGGCAGCGCGCGACCGCCGCATCGTGGAACTGGAGCACGAACGGCGTCTTGGCCGCGCCGCAGTCCGGATCGACGTAGAAGGGTGAAAACTGGCGACCACCGTTGAACGAGAGCTCGAGCACGCAGCGCACGACGCCTGTCGACTCGGCAAACGAAGGGGTGACGAAGCGGACCACCGTCTTGGGTGTCCACGGCTTGGTGCTGCCATCCACGTCGCGCGGGGATGCCATGGGGGACGGCGCCGCCACCTCCATGACGCCGGCAACTTGAATGCGCTTCGTGGCGTCTCCGCCGACCACGAGCCCAAGCAGCGGCTGCGTACACGAGCGCGGGATGGTGCCGTCGATCTCAATCTCGATCTCGTCGCCCCCCGCGAGCCGCGCCTCCCATCGCGACACGCGCGTGACCATCGGGCGCTTGAACGCCTCGAACACGTGGCCGTCGGTCGTGAAGTGGCGCCCATCGGTCGCGACCTCCACGGCGAACTCGCCTGGCAGATTGAACGTCGGCACCTGGCACACGATCTCGCGCGAGGAGGCGTCAAAGCGCGCGAGCGCGCCACGCGGCAGCCGGCCCTCGGTCAGCGGTACGAACCGCACTGTGAGGTCCTCGCTGTCCCAGAAACCGCTGCCGGCGATGCGCATCTCGTAGCCGCCCGCGACCTCGCCGGCAGTCGGTGCGATTGCCGTCACGACCGTCGGGGCGAACGCGTACAGGTGGAACTGGCCGCAGACCACGCTGGATACGCTCACACCGCGCAGCGCCGCCACAGCGCGTGGTGTGAACTCGCTTTGTGTCGAGCCGTGGCCCAGTTTCCCGTGGTGCCCGCCGCCCCAGGTGAAGAGCTGTCCGTCGCTCGCGATCGCGGCCGAGTAGTTGCTGCCGGCAAATACCTTGGACCAGGCGGAGGAGAAGGAGCTGGGCACGCGCTGCGGCGCGTCGCTGCTCTGTCGGTTGTCGACCCCGAGTCCCATCTGTCCATAGGCGTTGAGCCCCCATGCGTACAGCGCGCCGCTCTTGGTCACGCCGAGCGCGTGGGACGCGCCCGCCGCGATGCCCGAGAAGACCGGCTCGCTGGTGTCGCCACTTTCGGTGGATGAGCCCGAGACTGCCAGCCGCCGCGGCTTGGCGTCGGTCTTGTCCTGTGGACGCCCAGTGATGCCGGCGACGCGCTCGCCCCAGCGCCACAGACTGCCGTCCGCCAGCAACGCGACCGTGAACCGGTCCCCGCAGGCCACGTCCACGGCCGGCGGCTTCCCGAGCAACGCGCTCACATACTTTGGCCACGCGCACATGCCGTTGTGGGAGCGGTCCACAGCAGTGGGCAGTGTAGTGGAGCCGAGTCCGAGCTGCCCCTCGAAGTTGCGGCCCCACGCGTAGAGGTCGCCCCGATCGGTGACAGCAATCGAGTGGTGGGCGCCGCACGCGACCTTGGCGAAGAAGAGCTGCTTGGGCGCGTGCACGCGGCGCGGCAGGCACACGCTCGTGCCGCCAGCGATCAGGCCGCTGGACGACGCCTCACGGTCGTCAAACTGGTTGTCGCCGTCGTCGTCGGGTTGTTCGGGGGGAGCACCCGGACGGTCGGACGCGTTATTTTTCTCCACTGCGGGTAGTGGTGTCCCGGCGGCAGCAGCGCTACGCGGCGTGAGTGTCACGGGGTGCCACGCACTCGCGACGTGGCCCAGCTCGCCGGTCGAGAGCACCGCGTCGCGCGTCCCCCACGAGTACAGATGGCCGTCCAGCGAGACGGCCACACGGTGGCACTCGCCGAACGCGACCTGCTGGAGCTTGAGGTCGCCCTTGAGTCCGAGCGCAACGGTCTCCTGCTCGAGCACTTGGCTGCGGTCGCGGCTCGGCTGCCAATTGAGCTCCCAGCCGTCCACGACCGCGACAAACTGGCCTCGACCACCGAACACGCCGCGGATTCGGCGGCCCTGGAGCGCCTCGTGGGGCTCCATGCGTCCCCCAGTGCGAGCGCCGCAAGCGTACACGACGCCGTGAGCGCCGCCGTCGCGCGCGGAGCTCCGCGGTCTCGCTGTGGGCGACGCCATCGTGATGCTGCGAGGTGTGAAGAGCCGTGGCGGGCGTGGGGTTCGTGACTGTTGGTGTGGAAGTGATGTGGGTCACGTAACGTTGAAGTGAAATTTTCGGAATTGACCAGGAAATTATGCAAATATTTCTATCGATTTTTGACATTTGAAACAAGAGAAATTGCATAATATTGTGAATTCCGTCCAAACTTTCGAATCCGGAGCAGTTTGACGAACTGCCGGATTGGTCTAATTGTATGGCTTCAGATGCATGGATTTGCAAACATTTCAGACGTCACCTAACCCTATAATTTTGTATGGGCTTTTGACTCGGGCAGTTTGCCGGCAGTTTGGTTCCGGCACTTCAACAAACCGCCCGCAGAAATTTGGAGTTGAACGCACAATACCCTGCAGAACTGAAATAATTGCGTTGCGGGACAGCGAGATTTCCGAATTGGGCAACTTTCGCGTTATTTTGCGAGCGCTTACAAAGCAGGACTTCCCGGCCGTCCGGAGGGCCGGCTGTGTGGAATCAAGCCTAAGAGCCCACACTCCCAAAATTTTCGCGAAAAGGCACGGGGCCCACAGTCAATGGTGCACATCTAGTATTGCCAGTGGGGGCAAACAAACATTGTCGAGCTCTCGAAGCAACGAACAGCTCTATAGCACCCTCGGCACCCTAAGGAACCTGCGGGGACGCTTGTTATCCTCGCCATTGTCTTGACGGGCGACAAGAGCGTGGAAGCACTCCTAAGCATGTTTGGTGGTCTTCTTCCTTTGAAGATGTGAGTTGGCGCAGCGCGCATTGATGAAATTTTCCACCATCAGTGTATTTGTGCCACCACTTTGGCGAATGGTAGTGCTTCTACTATTGTCCAATTGCCCGATAAAATGCGAGCTCGTGAGCCCTAACCGATTACCACGTGGGCTCCCCCCTTCAACTCGATAATTATCCAGCGCTCGTCACACCTCGAGAGCCTTGCTCGCGAGGTTTTCGGGCTCTAATACAAGCCTCGGACCCGGGCTCTTGCTCGACTCGTTGGAGGCGTGTGTGGAATACAAACATCCACACGAGAGTCTACCAGTTTAAGGCTCTGGGGTACGGATAATACTTGGTGATTTTGTGAATTACCCTGTGTGGTCGTGCTCTCTGTAGAGGTATTTGTCGTCATGCTCGCACGTCGGATCGCCCATTATCGCGAGGGCCTTCGTCCATGCGCTCACTGCATTCGGAGGCGTTTAGCTCGCGTTGTATAAACCGAATCATTCCGTGTGACAGGATGGTGGTGAGGAGGAGGCGTGTTCTCGCAGACATCAGTTTTTGCTTCGAGATGGTGGTACTTAGCATCGAACTCGGTTTGCGCTTCAGCGGCACGTGGTAGGCTGTCATCATGTGGAGGCAATGGAGAAGCGTGTAAAATGCGTGCCCGTCACCGAGGTCGCCAGAGCATCAGAGGTTGTCACCAAGACCGCGAGCGCCAAAATCATTGGTACACGAGGGATTTAAACTGCTAAACTTGCAAGCACGTACACTAATTCTTATCTCATAGTTTAGTGATAAGGGGAGCTCCTCAAAGTCGTGGGGATGCAGCAGGAGTCCCAATCTTGGACGAACAGAAGTAGCCACAGAGCGGCAGGATGAGAACGAGAGGTCCCTATTAACTTTTAGTTGGGCGAGCCCAGCGCACGGCCACAGAGGCCCCTCCACTAGCCACACAGGCTCCACACAATGCCACGCTGGCAGCCACACAGGCCCAGGTCACCAGACCACCACGCAAAGTTTTTGCAGTGCTTGCCCTTCCGCCGGCCGCACGGAGAACCCCTCCTACCCTACAATATAATAGAGAGCTGTACTCACCCGCTTGTCGTCCTTGGCGCTCTTCGCTGGACTTGGACGAAAACGAACTCCCCCGCCCCCAAGTCGGCTTCCCCCCTCCTGGAGGATCGCTCTGTTCCCATGAGACTGGCTTGAAGTTGGGGCAGTCCAGCCGGACCGTACTGACTGTGGCGCGCTCGCCTTGCTCGCTCGCGAGTTCTCTCAGCGACTTCCCATTGGAAATACTTCTATCTCCAATGGCACATTTTGTTCAACGAAAACTTGATCTGGCTCTATTCAGTCTTCAACATGACAAATGGGAGCAGAGACGCTTCTGGTTCATCAAGCGGTGAGCTTTCAGTCGTGCGCAGCACGAACGTGGCCTCGTGGGGAAGCACGATTCGAATGAGTCGGTGAGCAGAACAAACTCATGTCCGTGAACGCATCAATCACAGGGATGAAAATTGCTTCTTGGTTGCTGACGATGCTGCAACAGTTGACACTGCGACAGGTTATCATTGGTCAGGTTTCGCCAGCGAGACCCAATGCATGTTGTGATCTCGAGTGAGAGCCCGCTCAATTCAAAAACACACGATGATATTTTGCGGGCTACTGGCTCATGTGATGTGATAAAGCGCCAGAGCTGCTCTTGGTCTTCTCCGCAGCAAGCACGTCCACTCTGCGACCGGCGGGACCAAGGTTGCCCGCGGCTGGCCGGGCGAGCTCAACGCACGCGGGTGGTACTTGTGGTCGCACAACCTGTCGAATGGGGCATGAGATCCGTGTTCGGTGCCAAACTCACTACTACAGCGATCTACGAGCTGTCGCGGCTCCGGGCTCGACCGCTAGACGCTCGCGATTCTACTTGAGTGTTGCCTTCAAGTGCCGTGGCATGTGTGTATGTTAGGACAATGGATAGATGACGTATACTCCTGAAGTAGGGACTCTCAAATCCACCGATGAGCGTGTCGCGTCGGCCCTCTCAATAGCTTGTGTCACTTGGCTGCCATTGTACACCTCGTCTGGAAGCTGCTGGGGCTCCCATGGGAAGATGGTCAGTCCCTATCCGCACTCTAGTACCCAGCATATCATCACACCGCGTCAACACGTCCGTCACAAAACACTCTTCGCGCATTCATCCAGCCTCTCAACTCCAGTCTCGTTTTGTTTTTCTTTGTCTGCGTACGTACTCAAAAGACTTGACGTGGATCTGTCGAGAATCCACTCGTTGCTCGAGTTCGTCTGCCTGGGTCTCGGCCTTCTCGAACACGCGCACTGCATCTTCCGTACCTGGCGAACGTACAAACGTTCGGCCGTGCTTGCTCTCGTTCTGGATCAACGTCTCGGCGAGCGATGAGCGACGAGTAGCATCTCGACAAACAGCAAGTGCTCGAAGATGTCCTACTCGGCCGCCTTCTTGTGGCAGTACTTGGCGCCAGTCTTGGTTTGCGCGGTGTAGAACGTGCGCGACTACAGGTACTGTGTCCGACGATGACCGCACGTTGTTCTCCAACTCGAGCAACAATCTCCATTCAAGATGGTGAAGAGGCAAGGACAGTGCGACAAGTTGCCACACAGCGGCGGCGTTGTAAGTGCACGGGTCTACTCAACGGTCTCGCCGTGACGAACCCTAACGTGTGCGCCCCACTGTAAATAGTGGGAGGGCATGGTCGGCGGCCGCGTGCGGCCCCGAGAGGGACAGAACGAGACGCGGAGTAGCCCGTGTCGCATCACGAGCCGCGCAGTGCGTTTGACTTGCTCAAGGGCGGGGACCCGATCCATGAGACGCCGAAGAAATTAGCCCAGACTTGTTGCATTGTGCGACACGCTGAACCAGCGTCTGGAGGTCGCGCAGCACGTCGCCGTGACGCCCATGCCCGTTACGACTGACGTGAGTGGCATCGATCTCAATACAGGACGGTTCACGGGGTTAGGTTATCTCCTCAGAGCAAAACACGTTCATGCTTTCGGAGCCACACTCATCACTTTCCGCTTTTTAATGGAGACCCGAGGCTACGTCGTGTCGGCGCAACCGGCGCTGTTGGAGCAGTTAGTGCGCGCGTTATTGGTGGCGGCAGATGCTGTTCCCCAATGGGACAGCATCTTCGTGAACGAAGGGGTGATGGATCCGTATCGCGCGCAAGCTGCGATCACGGACCCAAACCTCGTTCAGCAACTAGAGGACGCCAACCCGGAATGGCGGCCGACGCAATGGCACTTCCTTCGATCGTTTCCATGGGGAGTCGAGCAGGCTCTCCATCGCGATAACGTAACGGCAGGTCTGACGCGCAAGTCCCTTAAGGAGGTCCCCGGGGGGTGTATCCTGGCCTTGGACAAGCCTGCGGGCTTGATCGTGTACCCATGGAACGTGATAAAGACTTTCAAGAAAGACGAGAAAACGGTAACCATAAATCCATGGCACGGCATTATATTTCGAGACGAGTTCGTTCATGCCGGGTTGTCCTACCAGGAGCAGAATATTCGCGTCCATTGCATAAAATATAGTCACTCGAGCGGGGCATGATCACCTCTTTTCTCCTAGCTTTCAGCGGGACGCTGAGAGAACCGGTCCGATCCGTCACTCCTTCGGGGTGGTACTGCATCGTTAAAGACCGTTTGGCGACCCACGGTCACTGTTTGACAATAACGCCTGAAAATCCGTCCGAGACAGCGTGCCGGATTCAAACTATCTTGGACTCAGATACTCCAGAAATTCTGCCGCGTGGGCACTTGGCTTATCTGGGGTCTGGCATTCTCACCCGTAACATTCCTTGGATTCTCAAGCAGGAGTGAGAGATAATTACGCATGAAAAATTAATTTTTAGGTCAACCGAAAAAGTTATGTATTCTTGTAAGTCTCAAGAATGCACAATGGATTTTACTACACGGTGAGAGCGAACTTTCATTGTTACTACTTGACCCCACATTCCCAAAAAAAAATCCGGTGGCGTGCTGCGCCGGACGATTCTCTCACCAGGCTCACGTCTCCAAGCTGGACGTCGACGCTAATTTTCACAGCCATTGTAATAAAAACTGTCGACACCATCCCACTTAACGACTAACCACTAACTGATCGCTTTCTGTTCTGCTTCGTTGTGTTACGAAGCTATCCTGTGGGGCAAGTTCTTTGTCTCTTGGTTTAAGTTGTTGTGGTGTTTGTTTGCTGATGCG
>JAMFLL010001196.1:0-18946 GCA_027475725.1 Pythium rhizo-oryzae | reverse complement strand
AAGCTCACCGACTACGCGCTCAACTGCGAGCACAACCAGGAGGACTACTACAAGTGCTGGCAGCAGATGCCCAAGCTCTTCGACCCGACCAAGCAGTAACCGGTGCGGCGCGGTGCTGGTCGCGGTCGGCTGAGATATCTCAGGCCCCGCGATCTTTTGTTTTGAGCACCCAAATGGCTGCTACTAGTGTAATGTGAAATCAACGACCCGTTCCCGTGATCCCTCGAGCCGGCCACGCCCGCCTGTGTCCTCTATCCACGCATGATCCACCCGCCGCTGACAGTCTTTTGTGTGGGAATAGGTTATCTTACATGTTGGTGGTGAGGTTGCACTGCTCTAAAAGTTGCGGAACTCGTGTGCCATCGCTCCACCCTTGCCAGCGGGCGCCGAGAACCCGGCCTCCTTGTCGGCGGCGCTCTCCTCCGGGTACTCGTCGAAGCACGCGCGGTCGCCCTCGCATCGGAGCTTGGGCCGGAACGGCGGCGCGACCTCGCCACGCTCCACCTCTTGCCAGTCCACGTCGGCGAACCACGCGTGGCGCTTGACGGCGTCGGCGTCGCACAGCCGCTTATCCTCGTCTGGCTCCAGCATGCGGCGCAGCAGATCTTTCAGCGGCGCGGGCAGCGCCGGCCGCGGCCACTGAACGCGGCCCTGCACGATCCGCGTGTACACCTCGAACGGTGAGTCGCTGTCCCGGCTGCCGCGGGACGCGAACGGCGTGTGGCCCGCGACCATCTCGAAGAGAACGCACGCGAGCGCCCACCAGTCGACCGCACGCGCGTAGCTGCGTCGCTCGCGCGACGGTGTGAGCTGCTCGGGCGCGAGGTACTGCGGCGTGCCGAGGGACGTGGCACAGCGCTCGGTGTCGCTGCGGAGGCGCTTGACGAAGCCCAAGTCCACGACTTTGACGTGGCCGCGCGCGTCCAGCAGCACGTTCTCGGGCTTGAGGTCGCGGTAGATGCACCCGCGCGCGTGGCATGCGGCAACGAACATCACGAGCTCGGCGGCGTAGAACTTGGCCTCGTCGGGCGAGAACGTGCCGCCCGCCTGGTGGAGCCGGCGCCGCAGCTCGCCGCCGGGCGCGTACTCGAGCACGAGGTGCACGTGGGACGCGGTCTGCAGGCTGCCGAAGCACACGGCCAGGAACGGCGCGCCCCGCAGTGCGGTCGCGAACGCCTCGCGCTCGCGCTCGACCTGCGCGAGCATGTTGTGGGCCGCCACGTCGGCCTTGCGCATCGACTTGAGCGCGAAGAACTTGCGGGACACTTTGTGCTGCACGAGCCGCACGCGCCCGAGCATGCCCGTGCCCAGCACGCTGTGGAGATGGAAGTGCGCGTCCAGCTTGAAGGGCTTGGGCGGCAGCGCCAACGACCTTCCGACCCACGGGCACGGGTCTTGGTCCGTATCGTCGTCCTCGCCGTCGGGCGGGCAGCCGTAGCGGTAGCCGCTGCCGCCCTGGCGCGAGAGCCCGCCGCCCATGGCCGGCGTGGATATGTGGAATGGGCGGAGATCAACCGCGCGCAGACGTGACGTGACGCGCGGCTGGCTGTCTCCGTCGCCAGCGACATGAATAGCGTGAGGCGTGATCACCATGGGACGAGGCAAACCAGGCAGGGCACAGCGATCTATTTGGGATACGTACGTACACACGCAACACTAGTAGACGCGCCTCACGGCGCGGCGGCCATGGGGAACGGGTGGGCCTCCGTGTTGAACACGATCTCGTCAAGCGGCAGCAGCGTCTCGTCGTCGCTGAAGAGCAGGAAAAGGTACTTGAGCGTCTCCGCCAAGTAGAAGCTCTCCATGCCGTCGCGAAACTTGGTCTGGATAGGGCCCTTGTGGACGTTCGCGATGGTCGTGTAGCCGCCACCAGGCAGCTTGCAGTGCGTCTCGAACGCGTCCATGATCGCACGGCCGTAGGTGCGGTACTTCTCGTCCTTGGTTACGCGGTAGAGGATCATGAGGCTCTCGACGGTCTCGGGGCGCTGCAAGTTGAACGCGTCCTGCGGGTGGATGTCCAGGTCGTCCTTCTCGAAGCCCTTGGTGCTGAAGTAGGCGATCTCGGGCGCGAGCTTGGCCTCCATCTGCGCATACATCTGGTAGCACGTCTCGAGCAGGTCCTTCGCGAGCTCCAGGTGCGCCGCAGGCATGCCGTGGATGTACCCGAGCGCGAGCATGCCCGGCACGAAGCACACGAGGTGGTCCATCTTGGGCACGAGCTCGCCGTACACAAGCTCACCGATGAACACGAGCTTGTTCGGGTGGCTCCGTGCCACGAGCCGCGCGCGGATGCCGTCCACGGCGCGCTCGTACTCGACGCGGTACTTGTCGTCCTGCTTGCCTGAGAGCAGCCACTGCTTGAGCAGGTACTCGTAGTAGCTGTCGCCGTACGCGCCCAGCGTGATCTTCGAGTTGACGATGCGCCCGCTGTAGGCGCTGATCTGCACGGGCAGCAGCCCGTCGTGGTACTTTTCCTTGACCTCTTTGAAGAGCTACTCAAGAGCAACACGCGTCAGTCCATGGGAACGAGAGCCTACCCAGTCGCTCACACCAAGGCGGTCAGCGTACCGAAGTCATGATGCGCTCGACTTGATCAAAGTACTTGCGCTCGCCCGTGGCGGCTGCGAGGTACTTAAACTCGAGCTGAAGCGAACCAGCCTCGGCCACAGACGCCGACTCACGCGCAGTTTTGGACTGTTTGTGAGGCAGAAAGACGAAGCCGATGAGACTCGGAGGGGTAGAAGCCACACTGGGAGAACGTGTGAGGGGCCACGTACCACTACATCAAAGTCCTTGCCCGGCATGCCGTGCGCGTGGAGCTTGAACGCGGGTGAAAGCGCGTCGCCCAGGTCTTTGGCTGCCTGGAGGAGGTGCTTCTGACCTGAAACGGGGATCAAAACAGCACGAGCATGGGTAAGCCGTTGCATCAAGTCTCAAGAGCTAGAGAGGGGCCGTACCAGAGAGGTAGTACGCCGAGAGCAGGCCGCCCATGTTGCGGATCGTGGTCTCGAAGAGACTGATGTACCCGCGCTGGTAGATGCGCTTCTTCATGTGCTCGCCGACCCAGGCGCTGGCGCGATCGAACTGGTCAAACATGCCCAGCAAGAAGAGCGTGTCGAGCGAGTCCACGAGCGTGATGGCCATGTCGTGGCCCGGCAGCCCGTCACCCTTCATGGTCTGCACGTTGAGGTAGTCCTGCCCAAACGCGTTCTCCTCGTACCCTTTCCACGCCCACGCGACCATCTCGGCGACCTTGCGCTGGTCGGGCGTGTGGCGCGCCGGGTCGAACCGCGCGCGCCACGCCGCGATCTCCTCCACTGTGGCCGACCGCGTCGGCGGCGCGAACATGCGCTGCTTCTTCGTCTTCGTGGCGATATTTTCCTGCACGTCCGCCGGGTGCGGCGCCTGTTGCAGCGGGGCCGGCGCGGGCGCCGGGCTCCCGCCGTTGAGCGCCTCGAGGTCCCCGAAGTTGAGCGGCGGCGCAGGCCCGTTGCCGCGCAGGTTGGCGTGGTCGCCGTCGTCAGGTGCCACGTGCGTGGCGTCGCGCGCGTCGCGGCTGAGCAGCGGGCGCGCCTGCCAGTGCCACCACTGGAGCACGAAGCTGCCGCAGAGCAGCGCGAGGCAGAGCTGCAGCAGCACGATGAACGAGCACGGCCGCGCGCGCACGGGGCGCTTGGCCGAGGGCGAGCGCGGCGCCGCGAAGGAGGAGGACGACGGGAAGAGGCTCGCCGGCTCGAGCCCCGGCACGGCCGCGCGGCGCGCCGACGACCGCGACTCCATTGTTCCCGGTCAAATGGGTCAAATGCCGAGGGAGGAGCGAGGTGAGCTCCTCGCGCGAGGCCGAAACAGTCAGCGCCGTGATCTGATACCAACAACTGATTCTCGAGGCCCGTATCAGATCTGAGGAAATGGTGTTTTATTCAGTGTGGAATGAAACATACACATGGGTTTTCATCAGGAGGAAGAAACTAGCCTAAGCCAGCCTGACCAAAGTCAACCCACTCGTGGTGGCCCCTTCCGCATGAGCCCGAATGGGGGATTATTCACCAACATGCAGCCGCAGCAGGGGGCGGCCGTCGAAGCGGCCGAGCGGTCGCGTCGTGTGGAGACGCGCATGGTGGACAGCCAGTGGCTCTTCAACAACCTGTTTGTGGGCGTGGTGGTGGTCGACGCGCGACCAGCGGACGCCGTGGCGACCAACTCGGTGCTCGGCGCAGTCCACGTGCCCCCGATGGACCCGGGCGACGAGTCCATGGAGGCGCTGGACGCGCGTCTGCTTCCGCCACACAGCGAGAAGTTCTCGCGCGCCAAGCGGCTGCTGCGAGAAGTTGTGATCATTGGGGATTTGACGCCCGCGAACCGGCGCTGGCAGATATATCTCCAGGAGCTGCTGGTGGACGAAGCAAGCGTCGCGAGCGTCGCTATGATGGACGAGGGCTTTGCGGTCTTCGCCGCCAAGTACCCGTTCTACACGACTGCCCATGAGGAAGCGCCCCCGCCGGACGCCGTGTTGATTCGGCGCGTCACGTACCCGAGTGAGATCGTCGACCGGTTCCTGTACCTGGGCAATATGTGGCACGCCAAGTCCGAGCAGGTCGTCCGCGACCTCGGCATCACGCACATCCTCAACGCGACGCTGGACCTGGGCAACGTGTTCGAGGGCCGCGGCGTGCGGTACCACGAGGTCAAGATCCCGGACGCCAGCGACGCTGACATCGCGCGCCACTTTGACGCGGCGTACGTGTTCATTACCAGCGTGTTTGCGATCCAGCCGCCAAGCAAGCACTTTCGCGTGCTCGTGCACTGCACACAGGGCATCTCGCGGTCCGCGACGCTCGTGGTCATGTACCTCATGCGCGCGAACCTCTGGTCGCTCGTGCGGGCCTTCAACTACACGCACCGGCGCCGGCCCGTGGTGATCCCGAACGCCGGCTTCTTCCGCGCGCTGCTGGCGGACGAGCGGCGGCTCTTCAAGGGGAAGAACAGCCTTCGCGAGCACGAGATTGACGCGCTGCTGCAGGGCCGCATCGAGGACCGAGACGCCACGATCCTGGCAGCGGCGGAGGAGTCGTCATCAAGCGGCCTCCACGGCGGCGCCGGCGCTCGTGGCGCCAGCGGTGCGTCCGGGAAGCCATGCGCACTCATGTGATGGCGATATCCGACAAAGAAAAACAACGAGGCGGTGGCACCAAAATTTGTTGTAAAAATCCAACGCGCCAGTGTCCCAACGACTTGCCCGAGTGGGGGATGGGGCTCGCATGAGGCGCTTTGCGCAACCAACGCCGATGAGACCTGCTTCAGTTTTGCACCAACACCCACACAGGCGTCGGTTGGTTTTCGTCGACAGCGCCCACTACAACAACACTTCAACGTCAGAAAAAAGGGCACATGACGGCCGTGTGTCACGCGCGGATTGCTCATCCCTCCCCACAGCCAAGCAACAGGGCGGACGCGCGCAGCATCCAGCGCAGCACTCCACCCGACAAAGATGGCTCCGGCGAGGGGCACGCTTTACATGAAGCGAGATCCCATCGTTGGATTCCAACGTTGGGATCGTGGAACAGTCGGATGAGTGTGTCGGAATTCGCGCGGACGGAAGAGACGACCAATGTGGCGCAAGCGGATCTTTCTCGGGGGCGGCTGCGCCGCAGCCACGTCGACTCCACCTCTGGATCCCAACGGAGATTCCTTGTGCCAACAACTCTCTCGCAGGATAAAGATCGGGCCTCGGATTGGACTGCGATAGGTTGGATTGGACGGCATGCCCGCGCCATACAGTTCCCGTTCGTGAATGCCGCTGGCGCTTGTTTGGCGCACAAAAAAAAATAGAAAGTCATGGGTCACTCGTGTTGGCTCCGGATCTTTTTGGTGCTCCGCACCGGCTTGATGTCACGTTCTATCAAAACCGATGGAGTTTCGTCATCGTATTTGGCCGCTGTATACGTTTACGAGGTGTTTATATCCACTCTCTGCTATAATTTCCTGCTAACGTTGGTGCGTGCCATACTACGTCTCACAGGTTTCCGTCCATTCGTCGTGTCCTTCAAGAGCCACTTCGATGGTGGGACGCTCTTCGGGTCTTTTCAGCCAATGCGCGGCCGTCCACCCTCTGATCTTGCACAAACCGCCTGAGGAACGAGAGACGGTGCGCCAGGCGTTGGGCGCTGGGCGTTGGGCGTGTCTCTCCATGGCGCGCACTGTTCCTTTGCCATTCCCCAACCCGCACTCAAAGGGGGTCGTCGACCCCCACCCTTTCTCCATCTGGCGCGCGCCGGTCGGAGTGAGCCGAGCAAGAGAGAGAGAGAGAGAGAGAGAGAGAGTAAGAGACGGTTGGATTGGTTGCCTTGGCCTCGGTGGTTGCGCGGACGGGGGAGGGAAAACCGCCCACGAAGAGCCGGATGCAGATGCAGCTGAGAGGCGACGCACTGCCAGCTGAGTCTTCTTCTGCGGCATCGCCGCCAGCGCCCACGGCACCAACGACCACAACACCCGCTGCCACGACCACGCCAACGTTGGCGAGCCTCCCGGAGGAAGAAGCGCAGCGCACGTGGGGCCAGCGCCAGATCGTCCGCCCGCCCACCAGCAGTGCCACGCGTGCAGGCAAAGGCGAGCTCAGCAGTGCCGTCCCAACGCCCTCGACCACGGCGATGTGCAGCAGCAGCAGCCGCGCGCCATCGTCCAGCGGAACCAACGCCGCCGCCCGTGCCACATCCAACGCCACCGCGACATCCAACGCCACGACCGCGACTGCCATGTCGGTCGGGGAGAAGGCGCCGTCCGCGCCGTCCGCCGCCGCCGCGCCGCCGGCCACCAAGCGCCAGGTGCGCACGGGCCGCGTGCACTGCCGCTGGCTGTACAACCAGGCGCAGGCCGCGCGCGGCACGATCCTCATCGACACGCGCCCGCGCGCCGAGTTTGAGGAGGACTCGATCCCGTCGGCCATCTCGATCCCGCCCATGCCGCAGTGCCGCTCGCTGAGCGAGGTGGAGGACGGCATGCTCGCCGAGCAGCGGTACCTCTTCTCGAGCAAGAAGCGCAAGCTGCGCGACGTCGTGCTCTTCGGCGACGCGGTCAAGCTCTCGGGCGGCTCGCCCAAGCACGACGGCGCGGCCGCCACGTGGCTCGAGCAGCTCGAGAAGCTGATCGTCGAGGACGGGCTCGTGACCAGCGTCAAGGTGCTGTGCGACGGGTTCCTCACGTTCAAGTACCGGTACCCGTTCTTCACGACCGGCGCGATGCTCGACGACCTCGTCGTGCTCGGCTCGGGCGTCTCGCGCACGCAGAGCGGCACGCACAACCTCAACTACCCCAACGAGATCCTCGACGGCTTTTTGTTTCTCGGCAACATGTGGCACGCGCAGAGCAAGCAGGTCATCCGGCACTTGGGCATCACGCACGTCGTGAACGCGAGCCTCGACCTCGAGAACGTGTTTGCGAACCAGGGCGTGCAGTACCACGAGGTCAAGATCAAAGACCGCCCCGAAGCCGACATCTCGGCCTATTTCGACTCGGTCTTCGCGTTCATCGAGTCGGCCAAGCGCACGCAGCACGGCCGCGTGCTCGTGCACTGCACGCAGGGCATCTCGCGCTCGGCCACGCTCGTGATCATGTACCTCATGCGCGCGCACCACTGGTCGCTCGTCACGGCCGTCAACTACGCGCTCTCGTGCCGCGGCGTCGTGTACCCGAACCAGGGCTTTGTGACCGCGCTCATGGCCGAGGAGTTCCGCCTCTACCGCGGCAACAGCCTCGCCGAGGACGAAGTGGACACGCTGCTGCAGCACCAGATCCCGGACCGCCCGATCCCGCTGCAGATGCACGACGAGAAGTCGGAGAACTGCGCCAACTGCCGCAAATTCTTCAGCCTGCTCGAGTGGAAGCACCGCTGCAGCTACTGTCGGAAGGAATTTTGTAGCAAGTGCACGACCACCCGCCTTGCGCTCTCGGAGCGCGAGAAGGAATCGTCACCCTACGACGAGGCACGCCGAGGACGTCGAGTGTGTGACTGCTGTGTGAGTCGGCTGTGGAAGATCAATCTCCCGAAGCCGCGGAAGGGGCTCCAGCTGCGCAGCTCGCGGTGCAAGCACCTTAACGTGAACAGCATGTCGACCTTCGGTAAGCCCGTGTGCATCTCATACTTTGAAGGCACCGACTCGCAGACTATCCTCGACGTGATCAAGATCCGCTTTGAGGTGCAGCGAAACCAGATTTTGGACATCTCGGGGGAGACCGGGGAGCCCGTGCGGGACCTCGCCTCACTCCCCGACGAGGCTATCGTGCTTATATCGATCGGCAAGGCTGGTAACGTGAAGGATCCCGGGTCGTCCCGCAAACAGTCAAACGCATTCGGTCGCCGATACCAGCTCTTGAAAGAGTACGAAGCTGAAAAGCAGCGCAACGCACTGCTCCAGCGCAACCGCTTTTCATCTGAGGGAAACATGGATGCATTCCTCGAACGCACACAGCGCACGGAGATCCGTCGAAGCAACTCGTTCCACCTCGAGAAGTCATCAGAGATGCTTCCCGAACACAACGCCGATGCCCACAAAGACGCCAACATTGTCGCCTCCAAGTTCCGCCAGCTCTGGAACCTGTCGTTTCCTTCGATGAACATTATTGAACACTCGGAGCTTCTCAAGATCGAGAACTCGATGATCCTCACGGACGTTATGCTTGGCCTCAGCAGCCTCTCATGTGGAGCGCTGGCGCTCGGCGACCTCGACGCGCGCCTTGTGGAGCTTGGCTATTCGGATTCGGACCGAAAATTTGTCATCGGCCTCCTTGAGCGCGCGCTTGGTCCATGCAAGATCAAGTGAGTATTCGTGCGTTAATCGAAACGCGGACCAGCCCTGGCCAACACCAGGCGGATGAAGCCGTCCATGCACCACCAAGCCATTCTAATAAAGCGAGATTAATTTATTGGCCGACGTGAGATACCCTAGTGGAATGTCTTTCCTCTGATTGAACGCCCCTTTCCGGACGAAAGGTCCGTTACTTGGGGTGAAGGTACTCAGTGCCCTCCATCTTTATCCGGCAGCGATGCACCTTCAAGCTGAACTTGAGCTTGGGTAGCTGCGACGCCACTGATGGCTTGGGAGTTGAGGGCGCCACGGGAGGATTCTTGGACGACCCGTTGAGGATCGTCGTGATAGCCAACGCCGCCCCGACGGTGAGGCAGCACTTGTGGGTCCAGTGGAAGCCGTCCACGCCGTACAGCAAGTGCACAAAGAGGCACATGAGCAAAAAGCCGATGCTCGAGCCTTCGTCCACCCACTCGACCCATTTGGGGAGAGTCTCAGCCGTAGCCTTACTCTTGGGCGTGGATAGCGCTGGCGCCTGCGAGATCACCTTGCATGACACCGAGACTGGGGCACAACACAAACGATAGGTTAGCCCCTTACGTCACGTGCTCAGGGCACGAATGCTTCACCCTACCTTCAATTTCAGTGGGGTTCTCCGTATTGGCGACATCGATCCAGGTCGCCTGGCCGGCATCCCAACTTCCCATGAGCGCCTGGGTGCCAATGCGGCCGATGCCTCCGTCTTGCATGAGAATCACGCAAGCGCCACCCTGCGCGACGACGCCCAGATCAACAACTTCACCCCACTCGACCCGGCGCTTGACAACGAGCTCTTGCGCCTTCATATCTCGCTCAGTCACGATGACGACCGAGATCATGGCGACGCGGGGCGGAGACGATTCCTGTGGTTTGATAAAGAGGACGCTTTCATATTCTGCTCGTGTGGTAAAACAAGAGACAGACAAGAAGCCACGCGTAAGCTCGGTGGACGCGGACTTACGAACTGCGTATACATCTCGTGGTTCCTCGCTAGCAAAGAAGGACTCGGTAGTGCCTCCGGCACGAGACCCGACTCACTTTGGTCGCCGCCCTTCTCGGCGCGGAGCGCCTTGCGCTGCTCCTCCAGCGCGATCGACCAGCTCTCGCACGTCGAGGCCTCCGCCACGGGCACGCGCATCAGAAACGAACGCGTTTCCTGTGCGTCACACACACACAACCTCCGTTAGTTCGCCCCCGCCATGCCTTCATCTCAAGCAATGCTAGTACATACAGTGTTGATCTCCAGGTAGTAGTGCTCCGTGCCAGGCTCCACCGCAGACATGGGCGCGTCGTCCTCGGGCATGGCACGCACCGACTTGATCGCCGACAGAGGGATCTACATGACGCACAAAAATGCACACGCACAGACACACGTCCCCCATTAGCCAAGCGCACGAAAGCGTCCCTTCCTCCTTTGTAACGTACCGAGCCGCGCTCTTCGCCCAGCAGCTCCGAGTCCACGACCTTGCGGAAGTAGTGGAGCGCCTCGGGCGTGAGCATGAAGAGCCGCGAGGCCCATCCGCCGCGGACGGCGCCGTCGCGGCGCTTGTCCAGCTGCCCGCAGAAGAGCACGCGGCCGTAGACCCCAAACTCCATGCTCATGCCCGGTGTCGCCCCTGATCTTGGTGCAGTCCATGCCGTTGCGTTGCGGGGCCGCGTATGCCGAGTGCAAATAACCGGTATTGCTACCGGTATCGTGAGATCGTGGCAACTGGACTTCAATTTGGCGATACCGGTGGGAATACCGGTAAAGCAGATCTGTCCAACACACAAGGATGATGATGATGTCCCGGAAGAGTGAAGCTGGGGAAGAAGCACAACCCACAAAGAGAGTTCCTGTCTGCCCGTGAACGTCGGCCACAATGCTCTTCCTGGAATCGGAGAACAAGATCATCAAGGACGTGCTCGAGGGGCGCGTCGGCAAGAGGTGTGTTTGTGCGGATGGTAGCTCGCTGAGGCGGGAGAGAGAGAGAGACGGAGAGCTCACGTTCGTGGGGTTCCGCTGTGTGATTGTGTGTGCCGGAACAGCGCGCCGCGCCCGGTGCAGCCGCTGGAGATCCGTCTGTGCGACTTTGACGACGTCCAGTACGATATCTCGATCGTCGACAACCTCCTCACGGTCTCGCTCGCGTATGCGCCGTACAAGACCGTCGCCGGGTGCGTGCTTCACTCACGTCTCTGTTGCGATGTTGAACTTGGTACTGACTAGTGGAGGCGGTAAATCTGCGACCACACAGACTCGGCGCGCTCGCCATGCTCGGCGCAATGTACCCCGAGTTCAAGGTGCTCGGCGCGAAGGCCGGCTTCGACCTCACGCTGCAGGTGAATGTGGACCTGATCACACCCGAGAATGCTGGTACGGCACGGTGCGACATTGAATCATACCGTGCGCGAGAGCTCACAACGTGTCTGCTACCTCAGACTCTTTCGTCAGCCGCATCGCCCTTCTCAAGCGCAACCTCATTGCCGCGCCCTTCGAGCAGTGAGTTGCAGGCTGTTGATTCGTTGTGTTGAAGGCACAGTCACTAACGAATCCGCTCCCAACCCAGGTGCTTCCAGGCGCTCAAGACTGGCACGGCCAGCTCGCTCGGCGCGGTCCAGATCCCGTTCCGCCGTAACGAGACGATCTACGTCTTGCCGCAGGCCGACCGTATTGTGATTGTGTACTCGGTGTGCTTCGCCGAGAAGACGGACCAGGCGATTGCGCGCGTGTTCTTGCAAGAGTTTGTTGACGCTCGCCGCACGGTCAACAACGCGCCCCCCGTGGCTTTCAGCAAGGACCCACCGCTCGAGCTGCGTGGTGCTCCTGGCCTCAAGAACTCGTCGGATTTGGTTGGCTACTTGAGCCTTGCGCTCTTCCCGAGCCACGTGGATACGGATGAGAAGCGCGCCAAGGCCGCGACGCTTGTCCAGGGGCTGCGCAACTACCTCCACTACCACATCACGGCTTCCAAGACGCACCTCCACATCCGCATGCGCAAGCGCGTGGATTTGCTCCTGCAAGGTACGGACCGCCCCATGCGTCTTAATTTCTGTGTGCTGTCCTCGCACTTACCCATGTCGATGTTTGTACTGGGCAGTGTTGAACCGTGCTCGTCCCGAGAAGGATCCGGCCAAGGCCAACAAGAAGACGATTTCGGGCCGCACGTTCTCGCGCCAGTGAGAGCGTACACATTCGCTCGCGATCGTTCCTGTTGTGCCCCGAGATGTCACTTTGATCGAGGAAGGTGAAAGAATTAGAACGAAATGCTACCGTTTTGTCTCTCCATGCACTTGGTTCATGAAGTTAACTTTTTGTTAACCACAACGCTTCACACGTCACATGCTACCATCCCGACGCCACACAAAGCCAAACAAACGTGAGGAGGGCGACGACCATGCTGCTCGGAACGCCACTTCGCGCGATGGCGCGCGCCCGATGCGCGATTTCCGCGGCGTCCGTGCGAAGCGCGCTCACTTTTGCTGGTCGCACGCGCGCGTACTGTGACGCTGGCGCCGCGACGGCCACCACTGCTGTCGCGGCTGAGAACACAGATGCAAAGAAGCCCAAGGAGCCCAAGGCGGCCAAGCCCCCGCAGGCACCGGCCGCGCCCGTGACTACCTGGAACACGATTGTGATCGGCGAGATCGTCGACCTCCATCGCCACCCTGAGGCGGAGCGGCTGAATGTCTGCAAGGTGAACGTGGGCGACCCGGAGGACCTCTTGCAGATCATCTGCGGTGCACCGAATGCTCGCCAGGGCGCACGCGTGCCCGTCACGAAGATCGGCACCAAGCTCGCTATCAAGGAGCTTGCATCGGGCGAAGTGTGCGCTGCGTGCACCCTCTCATTGAATACCTACATGAAAATGAGTCTAACCTCAACAATTCATGCGTTTCTGCCCACAGGAAGCAGCTCAAGATCAAGAAGTCCAAGCTGCGTGGCGAGCTCTCGCAGGGTATGATCTGCTCCGAGGCCGAGCTCGGTCTGGCCGACCACAGCGACGGCATTTTGATCCTGGACGACGAGGCACCCGTGGGCTCGCTTGTTCAGGACTGGCCGTCGGTCGCCGCTCGGCTGGTCAAGGATTCGCCGCCGATGATTAAGAACGAGGAGAGTTAACGCGAGCGAAGCGAATACAACTGCGGAATGTGAACAAGTGTACATCGTGTAGCCATTGGTATTCGAATGCGTAAGGATACAGTTGCGTAGTGTGACCAAAACTAGAGCGAAGAGAAAAAATGGAGTAGAAGAGACGGCAGCGGCGCGAAGATCCGAAAGAAAAGAAAAGAACCGCGCGCATGCGAGCACAAAACTTGCCAACCGAGAGCGACCCGCTCCACGTCCAGGCAGGGCGGGAGTGATTGGGCGAAGGATGGCCGAGTGGCATGGATGAAGAAGGACGAAAGGGATGAGTAACTCCCCCACGATGCTGGCAGGAACGAGAATGCCGATGTAGCGACGGGCACGGAAAACGAGAGACGCGGGGAGACGAGCACGAGTATAGAGCCTTCCACAGGCCTAATAAGAGGGACACCTGCTGCTGAGCTGGAGGTTGGCAGGGTAGAAGGACTCAACGCCTCTCTGGTTCTTCTTGGATCTATTTTGTCGCGGACGACTTCTGGATATGAATGACTGATAGCAAGCATGGCTTTGGCGATGGCGATGATGATGGTGGTGA
Source organism: Pythium rhizo-oryzae (assembly GCA_027475725.1). NCBI lineage: Eukaryota > Oomycota > Peronosporomycetes > Pythiales > Pythiaceae > Pythium > Pythium rhizo-oryzae. Next base: position 5,445 of record JAMFLL010001196.1, on the reverse strand, counting down.
TGGTGATGACGATGCAAATGCGATACGGGCGGTAAACGGACTAAGACTGGATGGGGGGATGTGGTCGAGCCGCCAGGTTACCGCTTCTGCGGCATGTTGGCGACGCCGTCGAGGAACTCGACCGTCTGGTTGCCGATGGTCACGTGGAGTAGCCCCGTCGGCTGCTTCATTTCATAAATCGAGAGCTCCACGGGCGTGGGCACGCCGGGCGACACGAACAGCATCTCGTTGGGCTGCGGCGGGTACGCCTTGGGCAGCAGCGGGTTCATGTACAACGGCGAGCCGGTGAGACCCTGCACGTACATCGGCGCCTTGTTGGCGTTGCCGTAGAGCTGCTTGCCCGCCGACAGACCGAGCGACGCGCCCGGCGGCGGCATCGGCGCGCTCAGCCCGCCCATGCCGAGTCCGTTCGCGCGCGGCGGCGGCGGCAGCGGCACGTTGTGGCCTTCGACGGCGTACGCGTTGTAGCGCAGCTGCTGCAGGCTCTGGAGGCTCTGTGGGTCGCTCGCGGACGACGAGACGCTCGTCGAGCCGGACGAGTAGTGGGACTGCGCGAACGCGAAGCGCGACGGCGAGCCGCGGTACAGAGTCGCCATCGGTGGTGGTGGCAGAGCTTGGGGGTGGATCGAGTCGACGCGGAAGCTGGACGAGTGAAGCTGGACGGGAGGGAGAAAGAGGAGGCGGGGGACGGGGATTCCTCTCCGTGTGTGTGGCCGGGTCGCGACTGGGATTGCGCTCGGTCCGTCGGGCGGTGGGGAGGCGGGCGGAAGCCGTTGCACCTGGCGATGACGATTTCAAGTGGCGTCGCGCCGTCCGCTTTCGACCGCCCGAAACAAACCAGGAAACCCAGGTGAAGTGTCAAATCATGGTGCGTTTCGATGGGTGAATGCACCTGGATCTGACACGAACAGTGACCAACAAACACCCAATAACCCGACGCTGGCTGGCTGCGGGCAGCCTGCGACATGTGACGTCCAACCCACGAAACGAGTGGTGGCAGGGTTTCAGCCAATCCCCGCGTGGCAACGCATTTTGAACGCCCACCCGAAAAAGAACTCATTGACGATATAAAACACATTGAGATGTATAAAACACAGGTGTTGTGTTTTCTTCGGGTCGGACCGGCCGACATGAGTTGCATGACTCATCTGGCTCGGCTCAGAGCCCGAGCTCGCTGAGGCTCGGGTGATCCAGCGGGCGGCGGCCCTGCGGCCAATGGAACTTGCGTTCGCTCTCGTCGATCGGCACGTCATTGATGGAGGCGTAGCGCTCGGCCATGTATCCGAGGTCGTCGAAGACCCAGTTCTCGTTGCCATAGGCGCGGAACCACTGCGAGCCGTCGCTCCACTCGTACGCGAACCGCACGGCGATGCGGTTGCCGCGGAACGCGAACAGCTCCTTGATGAGTCGGTACTCCGTCTCCTTCGCCCACTTGCGTGTGAGGAATGCCTCGATCTCGTCGCGGCCGTTGATGAACTCGGAGCGGTTGCGCCACGCGCTGTCCACCGTGTAGGCCTGCGCGACGCGCTTCGGGTCTCGCGAGTTCCACGCGTCTTCGGCCGCGCGCACTTTCAGGGTTGCAGTCTCAAGCGTAAAGTCCGGGATCGGCGGGCGCGCCTCTGGTACGGGCGCTGGTGCTGTCATACTGCGCGACTGGAGCTGCGTGAACAATGACGTCGTTGAGCGCTGGTGAATGGCGGAATGGCGCCGCGCCGACGTGAGAGCTCGCAGCATGGTGGCGTTGTGTGCGTCGTTCGCAGAGTGAGCGGCAGCCAGCGGGTGTTCTCAGGGAGGCAGGTGTGGTGTCAATTTGTCCACGCTGGCATTCGCGGTCGAAAATGCGGTGTCGGTGGGCTATTCGCTGTCTCCGCAGGATGCCGTCGCTTTCGCGATCCTTGGGAGGAGTGATGATCCTCAACGGTCACATCACGCACCGTACCGTAAACCTTCATTTACCCCCTCATGGGGTACAGCTCTCGCCACGAGGTTTTTTTCGTTCGTTCGAGGTTCGAGAGCCCATCAGTGCCCCTTGACCCCAATAGAGCGCGCTCTTCCTCCCTTCGCTCGCTTTCCCCTCTCTCGACAGGAGGGAACGCCAAGGCACCCAAAGGGAAACGCTCGCGTGCTCGTCGCGGCGCTCTCCACGTGGACCAAGCGAGAGAGGGGGCGAGCGACCCACCGAGAGAATGTCCATGTTCAACCGCTTCTCCAGCGCCGTCGAGAAGGCGGTCTCGGGCGCCGTGCAGGGCGTCCAAGGGCTGCTGGGCGAGGAGTTCACCAAGCACTACGAGACGCCCAAGGACTGCACGGCCTCGGGCGGCCACGAGCTCGCGTGGAAGATCTTCCCGGCCGTGTCGCGCAAGACGGGCCAGGAGGTGAGCGTCTTCGTGTTCGACAAGGAGGACCTCAAGAAGCTCAAGAAGAAGGACGAACAGGACCGGTACCTGGACGTGCTCCGCCACGAGATGAAGACGCTGCGCCTGCTGCGCCACCCGCACGTGCTCAAGGTCGAGGAGGTCTTTGAGGAGTCGCGCCGCTCGCTGAGCTTCGTGACCGAGCGCGTCAACTGCTCGCTCGCGAACGCCTGCAAGAACTTTACGAACGTCGTCAACATCACGCCCGAGGTGCTCGACATTGGGCTCACGGAGTTTGAGCTCGCGTGCGGGCTCATGCACATTGGCGAGGCGCTGAGCTTCTTGCACCGCGAAGGACGCCGCGTGCACCTCAGTATCGGCCCGCACAGCATTTTCATCACACCCAAGGGCGAGTGGAAGCTCGGTGGTATGGGCTTTTGCCGCGTGGTCGAGCCGGGTCAGCCGTCGCGCAGCGAATACTACTCGTTTGACGCGTCGACCGGATCGAAGAACCCAACCACGGGGCGTTGGGAAGGCTCGTGGGAGCCGCCGCTCGAATACTGCGCGCCAGAGCTCGTCACGGAGCCGCGCCAGTTCACGAGTACAGCTGACATGTTCTCGCTGGGCTTGCTGATCTTTGAACTGTTTGTGCCTCCGCGCGCTGACGGTGGACGCAACCCTGTGATCGACGTCCAGGACGGTAACAAGATGACCTACAGCTACAAGGTCAACTCGATGCACCCAATCTCCTTCCCAACGTCTGTGCCTGTGCCACTGCAGAACACCATCCGCTCGCTGCTGTCGATTCAGCCCACGCAGCGGCCCGAGGCGCGTGTGTTCTTGTCCTCTCAGTTCTTCGACTCGGGACCCATCAAGACCTTGCGAACGCTCCAGAGTCTCGTTGAACAAGACCCTGCTGCGCAAGCGAAGTTTTTGAACTCGCTCTCTGATGAGATTGAAGGCTTCTCGCCGCGTGTGCTGCGCGATATGGTGCTGCCGGGCCTCCAGTCCGTTGTTATCAACAAGGCTGTGGCGCCGTTCGTGATCACACCGCTACTCAAGATCGTGGCAAAGGTGGACAAGATCACGTTTTCGACTCACATTGCGCCCATGATGATCCCGCTGCTCGCAATCACTGAGCCCGTGCAGTGTATGCTCATGTTCGTCTCGGATCTGGAAGTGGTCGTGCCAAAGGCGGAGGATGGCTACATTCGAGACCACATCGTGCCTATGTTGTGCCGTGCACTTGACAGCACGGTGCCCGAGATCCTCGACACAGTGCTGAACAAGATCGTTGACCAAGCGAGCCTCTTCGAGTACCGTATTCTCAAGCAGGTAATCTTGCCGCGCGTGAACAAGCTTATCTTGGCACCACCACAAATGTCTGTGCGTGTCAACGCGCTGCTGTGGCTTGCCAAGTCTTTCCATGTTTTCGACAAGGATTTGCTTGTGGAAAGTGTGCTCCCGACGTTGGCCCAGACTCTCCAAGCTGACAAGTCGCCAGCTGTGCTGATGTGTATTCTCGGGTGCTACGATAACCTCGGCAAGCACTTGGGACCTGAGTTCGTCGCGAAGCTAATCATCCCTGCAGTGGCTCCGCTGCTTTGGGAGACTGCGCTAAACAGCGGGCAGTTCGACATGGTCTGTGAAAAGATCCAAGACATGCTGAAACTCGTCATTTCCGAGCGAGACAAAATCTTCTCCGCAGAGAACTCTGTCAAGACTGTTTCTGCTGGTGCGGCGGCGGGATACTCGGAAGTGATTCGGGCGGCAGAGGCAAAGCGTGAGCAATCTTCCGGTATGGCCGCTGTGAACAAAATGCTATCAGAAGATTTTGTGCCTCCGAAGAAGCCAGAAGAGTCCTCCGCGCCCAGCAAACCGGAACCGTACTCAGACGATCCGTTTTACCTGGGCTCTCGACGCACCCAAAGTAGTTCGACTATGGAACGCCGAGAGGGCGGAGCTGGCCGAGCTAGTGAGTCTAGTGCTGATCGCTCAGAGACGTTCTCGACCCGACGACGGGCTGCAAAGAAGACTTCATCACGTGCTCGCCGCGCGGGAGATAAGGAAGAAGGTGGTGGTGACTTGCTCGAGATCCCCTCTGCTCAGGTACGATGTGGATGGTGTTGATGGCACCATGTCCGTGGGATGATGTTTATTAACTTGTTATTGTTTTCTTCGTTCCAGCCCACATCTTCAGGGCTTCTCAACACAGGCGGTCTTTTGTCGAGTCTTCCAGCTGCACCAGCACCGATCGCTGCTGCACCTCTTTCAAGTGGTGGTGGTAACAGCATGTTCAACGGTATGAGTGTCGGTGGAGCGACTAGTATGGCTGCTGCCCCTGCGAACAACAACTATGCGGCCCAGAACACGATGTCGTTCCAGGGAAATCCAATGCAGCAACAGCAGTCGATGATGGGCTACGGGAACCAGAACTCTGGTGCATCGTCCGCCCAGTATAATGCCGGGATGATGCAAATGACTCCGTACGGGCTTGGAGCCCAAGCTCCTCAGCAGCAGCAGCAGCAAGCGTACGGCATGGGAGGAGCGTACGGCATGTCTGGAGGTATGGCTGGTGGAATGGGGGGTGGCGGTATGGGCGGTGGATACGGCGGCGGTGGATACGGTGGCGCTCAGGGTGGTGGACTTGCGGGTCCCGGCCAGATGCTTCAAATCCAAGCGTCCCCGTACGATCCTTACGCACAACAGCAACAGCAGTCCGGCGACAAGTTTGATGCCTTCAACGGACTGTAGAGACAAGCGGCACATGGAAGACTCGTTGAGGGATTATGAATGTACAAGGAAGGAGGACAGATCGTCGCTTTCATAGAACGTGTGCATACCCTGTCATGCAGAGAAAGAAAGACAAAAGCAAGTGTCTGTTTGAGTGAGTTGTTTCCTCTCTTATTGTGATGAATTATCGGACGAGCCAAGTTGGCACTAAACACGTCTCAACAATCTCGTTGCTGCTGTTCGACAAGCGTACGTCTTAGGACAAGACGATTTAGAGCGCGTGGCCGAAGGCGGCGAGCGTCGGCTTGAGGTTGGCGTTCTCCGAGAAGACCTTGGCCGTGGCCTCGTTGACGCGCTT
>JAMFLL010001195.1:0-18967 GCA_027475725.1 Pythium rhizo-oryzae | reverse complement strand
TTTGCCTACTTACTCGACTAGCCGGATGTTGACTGCACGCTCTCGCGCATACCTCAGTGGTCGTCAGCGTCGCCGAGGCGCGGCTTCTTGGCCGGCGGTTGGTCTTCCAACGGAGACCGAGGTACCGAGGTCGATGGCAGCGGCGGAGCCGCCGTTTGCTGGGACGGAGAGGACGGTGGCGGTGGCGGCGTCGTGGGGGCCGTGGGGACCACCACAAAACTCGCGAGCGTCGGATGCTCACTCACCGTCACGACTGACCGGAGTGCGGACAGCACCGCCTCGTCCTTGAGCAGCGGGATCGTGTGACCGCCCCGGCGACGCTGTAGCTTCTCCAACTTGTGTAAGATCTCGTCCGCATCCTTTGACATTTCGCTGGCAGTTTGCAGAATAACGAGCATGTAGTTTTTGACAGCTTCAGCACACTTGTCGACCCAGCTCGATAGCAGCGCGAGAGTGAACTCGTCGTACGTCGAGTTGAGCTTGAAAATGGTTTGCAGGATGCTGGCGTCGGGTGTAAAGTGGATCAAGCACTTAAACAAACCATTAAGCGTCTCCGCGTGTTCGTCAGGGTTCACGCAAGCGAGCACCTTGCGAGCTGCAGCCATGACCGACTTCACGGCTGCTGGAGCGTTCGTCGCTTGGGTCTCGACGATGACGAGATCCCACAAAGCAAACTGCTCCCACGAGCTCCAAGTGAGTGACGACAAAAGCAGGTTCGGGAGGCGCGTCTTGAGCATTGAGAACTCGTGGAGAATGATCCGTGCGCTGATGGACTGAAAAGTTGCTGGGGTCATAAGCGACAGGATGAGTTGGATCAAAGTATCGCTTCGACTGAGCAGCTTCGACAGACTTGGGTGCTCGAGATTGCGGAACAGATAAGGCAAAATGTAGAGCACGGCAGCATCGACTGCTCCGACCTCATCCTTCACAGCGGGTGTCGTGGGTGGAGCTGATCGTCCTAGAAGAGCAACGGCATGGACACGCGCGTCGTCAATATGCTGAGTCAGCGTCAGGTCCTTGACGAGAGTCTGGGAGAGAGAGCCGCCGAGAGCATCAACAAATGCGTGGTACGGCGCAAGCGTGGCCTCGATACTCCTGCCATCACCACGCGAGCAGCAGAACGCTAAAAGACGGAAACCGATCGTCACATCCCGCGACTGCATCGCCATGAGAAATGGCACGAACAACTCCTGCGGCTCGCTCAGAACTTGATCCAGCATCGAATCGAAGACACCAGCACACGTTGCTTTTGGGACGTTGCTCATGCTGATCTTCGAGGACAAGATGATCTTTTCGAGCGATGTGTGCAGAAACGACCCCAACGGTGCGGCCAGTTCCTGCGCATTGTCTTGGCGGATCCATGAGATGAGAATGTCGTTCAACGACTCCAGAAAACCTTCTGTCGGTCTTGTGCAGGGCTCTGGCATCATGTCTTGGAAGCTTTTGAACTCCTCGTGACCGAGCACAAGAAGCTCTGGCGGAACATCGTCCGGCTTCGACAGGTTGGCAGCTGCAGTCGCAACCATCGATGCGTCAATGAGAAGTGTCGACGACTCCTCGCTTTCCGTTGTGGTCGCATCTTGGGTCTGTTGGTTGGACGGCAGGAACGATGACGTGCTCAGAGAATCTGACGATGTCGCCGTGGACGCCATACTCGAGTCTGAGTGCGATGGGCTGTTATGAGGATGCACTGGAGACGCTGCGGGGCTGCTTCCAGTGCTGCCAGCCCCAGAAGGGCTTCGCAAGGGACTTCCGTGGGCAGGAGAGGGCGGGATTGGCGATGCGAGTCCCCCGGGCGAGTGATTCGGACTTGATCCGCCTGCAAGAGCGCCTGGCGTATGAAGAGGAGAAGGTGCGTGGGCTTGGATAGCATCAGGTGACGGGAAATGCTCTGGGAAAATACGGTGCAGGGCACCCTTCAGCTCTGGAGCGCTCGATTGGAGGAGTGGGAACGATTGAAGTTGGTGGATGCTAGGGACGACCCCCACCTTGAGTAACATCGCGAAGGCCGTTGAAACACCCTTTTGCATGCTGACTTTGTTCGCCGGCGATGCCGCGAACTTCTCCACTGCAAAGACGAGAAACTGAATCATCGCAAGAGTCATCTGCGGGTGGCTCTTGAGAGACTTAGACTGTGTGAACAATACTGGAGTTAGCACTCACGGTTGCACAATCGCACGATCACTCAGGGCAGCATACCATGAGCAACATAGCCGGCTCAACATTCATGATGTTGTCGGAGGGCTTGAAGTAGAGGAAGTCGAAAAACATCGCAAGTTGGACGCGCGCGAGCACTCCGGGGCTCTTACTGTAAGGCAGTAAAGCAAATAATTTGTTAGTCATGGCTACCGTCACGGGCATTGGAACTCCAGGGGGGGGGGGGGGGGGGGAACCTACCAGAGGAGATAGAGCCACCCAAGAATGTGATACCGCGGTGTGATCTTGGAGCTCAGGATTTGGTTGGATGGATGGTACACCGCGCAAATGTATCGCACGAGATCGGGGACGAGAGCATCGGACCCAGGATGCGCGAGGAATTGGGAGGCAAACCACTTTTGGTACCGCGTCACCGCGCCCAACTGAACTCGTTCCATCATGAATACAATGTGCTCTTCCATCTTGGGCGAGAGCCGGTACGCGAGGTACTTGGGCGGTGCAGGGATCGCCATGAGTCGTGACACGGATAGCACCACCGTGGCCTGGTCACCTTCGTCACGCACGGCGCGCAGTTGTTTCCACAGCGTATTCATCCCAGGGACCTACATAAACACCAAGAGCCATTAGAGCTTCCTGTCACGTCACTTCAACATCCCAATGACGTGAACGCACATCTTTCGCATCGTTGAGCACGCGGACCACCTCCCGGCCGAGCTGGGCGACGTCGGCTTGACGTCGGTTCCACAGCAACGTACACAAGTCGATTTCTTGCTGGAGCAGACTCGCATGCGACGTGTGGTCCACCACGATTCGCGCGAAGGTGTGGAACACGTACGGAATGAAGCTCGAGCTGGACAGCAGCCAGGATTCGTGTTCCACGAGGATGCGTACGATGGAGGACGCAAGCCACACGGACGTGCGGCTCGGGTCGCCGCCGGTGAGGTGGCGCATGAGCGAGATGATCACCTTGTCAACACCCGGCACGGTCACGTGCACGAACTCGCGCACGAGCCACAGCAGTTGGCTGCGACACGGCCCCAGCAGCTTCCCAAATTTCTGTTCAATGAGCTTCTGCAGCAGCGCGATGACGTTCTTGTAGTTGTCGGCGGCGGCGACGCTCGTGAGGAATCGAAGGTAGGGCTTCGCGAGCGGCGGCTCCGTGATGATCGCATACAGCAGCCCGATGTCCGGCTGGAACGTGAGCGGCGCCGCGTTTGTCTTGTCGGGCACTTGCTTGAGGATCGCAAGCGTCGCCTGCTCGTCCTTGCCGGCGATGGTCTTCTGCATGTGGTAAAAGTGCGCGTACCACTTGCGGTCGAGCTCGTCGGGCGCGTCCAGCGGCTGGTGGCTGATGAGCTTCGAGTGCGGCGTCGGCGCTACGTGGCCGGGGGACTGTGGTGTCGGCGGCGTCGCCGAGCTCGAGCTTGAACTGGCGGCAGAAGACGCCGCTGTGGAAGAGGAGGAGGGCTTGACATGGTGCGGAATACTGCTCGCCGGCGCGGCGCTGGACGACGCAGAGGGCGGCGGAGGAGGAGGAGGAGGTCCCCCCGGAGGAGGGGGAGGAGGAGGGGGCGCGTCACGCCCCGGAGAGTCCTCGTGGTGCTCGCTGGGCGGCGGCGGCGCGGCGGCTTCGTCGCTCATGATGCCGCTTCGTTGGGGTCGGCTCCAGTTTGGACGGGGGAAAGGTGTGGCGTGCCTGGGATTACTTTCTCAGGCGTACTAAGTACGAAATCGTTCACGTGGTGTTGAGTTCAATGTGGTGTCGTTAAACCAAGGAATCTTGACTTCAAATAGCAGTCATTAGAATCTTAAATGGAGGTAAAATCGGATATCTGGGCACATGTGCAGCGCAGAGACTAGGAAATCCGGGTCGAACCCAGCAAACGGAAATCTGCGAAGAACCGTCGGAAGCCCAGAAGGAAGCAGCGCGCGCGCGGCACTTTTGCGGTGCGACAAGAGCAACGCACCTTGTGCTGAGCGAGACCACCAAACAACGGACTCACGTGCGCACGCGCTCGCGCAACTCCGAGATCTATCGTGCAAATGGTGCACCCGCAGCGGCGGCAACGGCGCGCGTCGTCCGAGTCGAGCTCCTCGAGTTCGTCGAGCGACTCGTCCGCGTCGTCGTGCTCGAGCGACGCAAGGGGGCCCACGGGCACCACCAGCGCCGCGGCGCCCGCGAAGAACGCCGCGGAGCGAGCGACCACAGAGCCGTCGGCGCCCCGCGCATGGCGGTTTCTGGACACCGAGGAGACGTGCCACTTTTTCAACACGGAGATCGTCGTGAGCACGAACGACGTGCGGCAGGTCGACATGGAGGACGCCAGCGACAGTGAGAGCAGCGATGACGACGACGATGACGACGACGATGATGATGATGATGGCGCCGACGACACGGAGCAAGCCGAGCCGGAGGCGGAGGAGGTCGCGGCGGACACGCTCGAGCAGGCGGTTGTCCACGTGGACGATGCCCCGCGGGTCTTGAACCCCATGCAGACCGCGTACGAAGACATCTTCAGCGACTTTGACGACTTGTACTTGCCAGGGATCGCGAAGAATGCACCCAAGAAGTTGCGTATGCGTCGCCGTACGCAGCACCAAGAAGCGGCGCAAGTGTTGAGCTCGTTCTGTAAAGATCTCCAGACAGGTAACGGCTATTTGTTCCGGAAACGCAGCGAGTTCCTGCGTGTGTGCTTCCAGCGAGCGCTAGACCTGGATAGAGAGCAAGACACAAAAGAGAGCACTGAGATGGCAAAGCTGCCGTCCGCCGATTCTCCTGGGGTACAAACCCCGTCGGTTTTCCAGTTCCAGTGCAGTCGCCTCGAGCGCCCAATTGATGTGACTATCCCAGAGCTACATCCCCGAAAGTGGCCTCATCTTCCTCACCGTGATCCAAGAGAGTGGTCAAACGACATGTCTGCGATCGTCATGTTTGCTCAGCGTGTGACCGATTTACCCGAGGGCAGTCTGCTGTACGAACCGATCGATACACGAGCGTTCATAGAACGCTGCTGTGATGTCCTGAAAGAGGAGGGCATTGACGTTTGGTAAGCGCTGTGTTGATTGACTGCCCTTATCATGCACTTGCTTACTAATGCTCTGAGTTCGCAGGTCCGCGGAGCTGTCACATACCACAGAACCGACCGAGACAGCCGTTGCAGTCTTGGTAGCCATGCTCTCGGTTGCTGTGCGTCTTCAATCCTTCTCGCTGCTGCTTTTGGTCGCTGAGACGGCTGTGCGCATCGGCAAGTCAACAGTTATTGCTCAATGTCGTTGGGGCAAAGAGCTGGACGCCATCGCCGCTGATTGTTTGCAGACGCTGGACCATTTCCTCCACAAGGAAGCACCTCCTGCCACATACCCTCGTGCGCTCCTCTCGCAGTGGAAACTGTGCGCTTACCAGCCGTCAACCAGCGATGCAATTGCGACCGATGGTGTGTTCCTGTATGTGTATGGACGATCTGGATTGCTAAAAATCGGGACTGGACGAGGTTCAACCATGCGAGACTTCGTGTACGAGCAGAACAAGAGATATTGTCGCAGCCGAGACGCGGAGCGATCCTGGCTTTGCCTCATTGGTGACTACCTTTACTGTCGAAACATCGTCATGCCCAGCAGCCGTGTCGACCGTATCTCTACGAAGAACTTGCACGAAGTCGAAGAACTCTTTTTTGCCCCGGCTTCCAAAGTGCTGGAGCAACCGACCGGTTCAACTGGAAGCACTGTGTATGCCATGGTTACCGACGGTGTCGACTTGCTCACCGTACACAGTGTCGACACCCAAAAAATTGGAGAAAAGAAAAGAATCAGATCCAGTAGAGTGAAGAGAGCGTCATCAAGTGAAACGGCGAAAGCTCTCGCAGCTAGATCCGCAAAAAGAAGTACGAATGCGGCATCCAGCGAATCGAGTGGCGGAATTCAAGTTGGGGATCGAGTTGTCCGAGGGCCCGACTGGAAATGGGGAGCTCAAGATGGTGAGAAGGGTTGTCCGGGTACTGTCGAACGGATTAGTACTTGGGGTGGAGTCAAAGGATGCGGTGTTACAGTTCGCTGGGACAAGAATCAACGTGTCAACACGTATCGGTGGGGAGCGGAGGGGTGTTACGACATTGTCGTTGTGGTTGAAAAACCTGGCGGCATTCTTGTGAAGAAGCCTTTACCCGACAAAACAGCCGGAACTTCAACAAGCAACGAACCGGTCACACCACGCCATCGTTTCGTTGTGACTCGTTTCGGTGTCTCCACACTGTTAAGTGTCGTTGACTTAGATCAGGAGGTCACGGATTCTTTCCTCGGCATCAGCGCAAAATCTGATGTTGCAGCCGAGAAAACAGAGGAAGATAGCAAGTTTCTGCTCACAGCAGTGCACGAACACACGCTCCGCGTCTCATCCTCTACAACTGCGTGGATGTGCGATGGTGGGACAACTGGCTGTTTGGGGGACAACTCGGGTGTTCGATATCGTTGCGAACGTGGGTGTGACTTCGACCTTTGCGAGGTATGTCTCACGGGGACTTTAATCGGGAAGCAACCAGATCTGCAAACTCCCGTGACCATCGTCGGTGTCCAGGCTTCTTCGTCAAGTGGTGATGGACGGCCGGTAGGAGACGAAGATGCTGAAGCCACCGCCGGCGAGGAAACACATGCGCCACAAGCCCCTCTTCCGGACAACACCGATGAGCCTACCCCAGAGGAACGCGAGGCTACTCAGGTGGATGACATATTGGCGTTCTGGTGTGGCCTGTATTCTCGGAGACAATGCCAGATTGCTCTGCGACGTGCCAATCACTCGACTGAAGATGCTGTCGCGTGGATGAGCGTTTCTGGCGACGATCTGAAGAAGGCTTTGATACTACCATACGTCGATTCATTCATGCTCGAGTCCCCTGCAAATTCGAGCGGTTTGGATCCAGTATTACTCGTCGCAGGATCGTTCTACGCGGTTGACGGCCAATTGTGCATCGTTTCACCACCGGGATTGTACCAAGGTGAGAAACCGAAGCGCAGCATTCACGCAGCAGACGCAGCTTGGTTTTTCTCGCTAAGAGATGGTGCGCTACGCGACTCAAAGGGATCGCCAACTCTTCTCAAAAGTGTTCCAGCTGGATCACCCATTTGCACTGATATTTCCAGGAGACGTATTCTGGTGTTTTCAGGTTATTTGAACTGCGTGGAAGAATACTGCGTCACAACGCAAGACAGCAACTCAACAAGTCAAGTGCACACCACTGTGGACTTCGATCTGACAACCATCGGGCTGCGCATCTACACGTTTATCCGAAAGGCTATTGACCAACGATGGGCATGGCGGGCATTCAAGAAACCCTTGCAAGGCCTTCAGGACTGGATTAATCAGCTGCAACAAGAAGTTGCGATCACTGCAGCAGCTTGTATTCGAGAGAATGTGAAGAGCGACTCAACAGCAGCGAAAGCTCGATCTCGACAAATAAGAAAACTTCGATTGCGAGTGGAGGAGTTCGAGAAGCTTGTTTGCTCTGAAGATCGAGGATACTTTGTCCCATACTGTGTCGACTTCAGCACATTAGGTGTTCGCGGGCTTCTGATCGCATTGAATCGCGCTATTCAAGACCTGGATGTGTTTGGCAAGGATGCTTGCCTATGTCTGAGACAAGTGACTGGGATTTGGCGAGGCTTCCTGGGAGACTGCATTGCGTCCGATGTCGTTCTGCACCCGCCAGATGAGTGGTCTACTCTTGTTCGATCGGTCGTCCACGGGCTCGAAAAGGTCATCTTCGGCCAAGTTAACGACGTTGTCGGTGAGTTTCTTGAAGATCCCCTCGTCTCGGTGATTGTGTCGGCCTGCCAAGATATCCTGCTCTGGGGAATTGATGTCGGACTATTCGAAGGCTTCGATCGCTGCGATCTACTCGTCACTTGCCTGAAAGATCTTCTTGCCGATCCTGGTGATTCCCTTCCGCCAAACTACTTCCCGTTGATGCATGATTCCACTGGTGAGATTCAGCTCCACAGCCCCCAGGATTGCTCAATCTCATTTATTCGGAGGGTGCTCGCACTGAACACTGAAACGACTGATGGTGGAATTACTGGCCTGATTTACGAGCGGTCTCAAGTTGAAGACCTTATCAAGCTTCTGTTCAAGTTGAGTGCTCGAGAGTTTGCTGCACAGAATGGCACGTCGCCCGGGGGAAAAGTGCCTGGTGAACGCGTTTATTCTCCTGTTGAGAAAGGTCTTCTTGCACTGTTCAACGGTTGCTCGATCGATCTGCTTGCGAGTGCTGATACCTCCGCAGGAACTACCCCTCGTCGACGGCGTCTGAGCAGCGTTATATCCGAGGAGTCCATATTCCACACTTTCGCAGTCAGGTGCTTGCAAACGTGCGAAGAGCTTGTTCTACTCGTGGGTGATCGTGGGTGCAAAACCGACGACGAAATTCTTTCACGATCAGTTTGCGGGAAAATGCTTCCTCTGGTGTTGGCGATGGCCTGCAACGGTGGACGCGCGACTTTGAATGTGTTGAAGGATCCATTGCTTCGGTTCACCAGTCTGCTTGGCTCGTCGACCCCTGCTGTACAATCTTCACGCTTCACATCAACAGCCACTATAATTGAGAGCAGTCATCCATACTCTCGAAACCAGGGTGCATTGCGGAAGGTTGTTCGGATCCCAGGAGCCTCGTGCTTACACATTGAGTTCGATTCTCGTTGCAGCACAACCGGTGAGGCTGATTTCGTGTTTGTGACTCCGGGGCATGCATGGTTTCACTCAGATCGAGTCCCGTTCGGTGAGAACGGAATTGGTGATGCGGGTGGATGCTTTTTTGGCAGTCGACACACCGGAAACTGGCCACATCATGGGAGGGGCATTTCCATTTGGGGGGACACAGCAACAATAATGCTGTGCTCGACAAGCCAAGAGCGTCAGGGTGCAAGCACTGATGATGATGGTCGACGATGGGGTTTGAAGTGTCGTGTGCGAGGAGTATACCTTGGTGCGCCCACTAGCTGGCGAAATGACGCAATTGGTGCGACGGAGCACGCTCTTAGTGTGTTGGTGCAGCGCCAATTGTCGCTTTGTGAACGAACGCTCGAGCACCCTGTGCTCATGAAGGCGACATTCCCTATCACGGCGCTGCGTGACCTCCAGTCAATCCGAAACGTTAACCACGAGAATTTGGTGCGAGAGATTATCGAAGCCACGGAAGAGGATTTGGAAAGCTGTGGAGCATCCCTTGTCCAGTTCTACGAGTCCAACTTACTCGCACAAACACGACGTCAGAGCCCTGGCACTCAGACTCCGTCGTGGAGAAAAGCTTTGCGCCTCGTGTTAGGTACTCTTGTCGCCATTGGGAAGACTTCAGTAGGCGAGCTCATGACACAAGATTCCATCACGTCTCAGTCTATTCTTCGAACGATGTCCGCCGTTGAAACATGGATGATTCGTCGTGTCCAGCTCCTAAAGGAATGTCAATTTCTCCAGGAGGACGAAGCCCCACCCGTGCAATTGATCGAGCGTCTATCAACCGACGTCTTCAGGCTGAAGGAGTTGTGCGCGATGAAGGACGTATCTTTCTTCGAATCAGATCCGAAGCAAAGCGCGACGGAACTGCTTCGAGTTATTTCTTTTGAGCGTGCGGCAGTTCCTACACGAGACCTTCATGACGAGGTTGCAAGAGAGATCATCGAAAAGGCACAGTATGCCCTGAAGCACTCTATGCCATCTTCATCACCAGAAAGACCTTGCGTCATGGTGAACAGCAAGGCTTCCAGTGCATTAGTACTCGACTACTTGACGTCTGCCGTGTCATCTGATGATGTTCGTCACGCCGATGGTTGCCTCTCTTCGTCCATCGGATACGCATTAGATGCGCTCAATCTTGTCCTAGGGATGCAGCTCCGTACCGACCACTGTGGGATTATCTCGCCTCCGACAGTTGGAAACGTCGGATCGTGTTGGAGCGACCACGTCGCTGAACAACTTCGCCTCGCACTCCCTCCTGATGCACTCAGTCAATCACATCGGTAAGTGCAATCGTTCACAAATCACTCCCATTTCGCACTTGCTCATAACCCTTCACTTCTCTAGGATTCCAACGTGGACAAGTCAGATCTCCCAGTGCATCAGTGAATCGGGGCTTCCCTGCTCGATGAGGGTAGCTGCCATGACCGACTTTATCGCAGCTTGTGCTACTTTTCGAGCGCATATTCAGGCTTTCGAGTTACGTGAGTACATCGCCGCGACCTCGGACCTCATCCTCGATCTCGAGCAGGGTACTGTGTCCGCAGGGAGTGACAGAGACTCCGAGAGTCGCACACATGAAGAACTTGCATGGATCGGCTATCGATATGGTATCGACGCGATGTTTGCCGATGGAGACTACGAGGGCGCCGTATCTTCTCTGCGAACAATGGTAGGAAGGCTTGTATCGATCGGTACGGCATCCGTAAAACTGGTTTCATCCGTCCAGTCAAAGTCAATTGATCGAGTGATGAAAATCGGAAGCGCCCACGTCGAGAGTATTACCCAGTCTCCAAGCGTCGCAGCCACGTGGCTTGAGCTATGCGTGGCGCAGATTCGCGGCCAAGACTACGGATCAAGTACTTCTGTCTGCGTTGCGTGCGTGCGAACAATTTTTGCGATGGGCCAGTTTTCAAGTGCTACACTAGAGTCGTCCGTCATTGGCTTAGTTCTTGAAGATCCGGAATTTGTGGGTCGGCTTCTTGAACAGATTGGAATCCTTCAGTCAAGCCTCAAGCTCAATAGCGATGAACACGAAAACAAGCTGAAGGACTGCTGCGTCGTCATACTGGAGAACGACAAATCCAAAACGAAGATCATTGACGCGCTCGAAACCATTGACTGCGAATCGCCGAACATTGTGTGCCTACCGAAGACGTTGTCTCAACTGGACACAAGTGACGATCCGCCACACGCACCAATCATAACCGTCGAGGGTGGGGGCTCCGACACTGTGCATCGAAATGTGCGATGCGACGGATGCAACCAGAGTCCGATACACGGTTTTCGGTTCAAGTGTTTCACGTGTGCCAACTACGACTTGTGTGGCAGTTGCTACGCGAACCAAAGCATGCACAGTCTGGATCACCAATTTGCCCGATTGGCTAGTCCATCTGGCGCAGGCGAACTCCTTCAACCACGATCCAAGGTGAACGGTGCTGTTGTGCCTGAAGCTTCCTTAGTTGGGTCCAAACAGTGGATGGCGAGCGTCATGCGCGCACTTCTCGAAACTTATGGCTATGGCGTGATGTGTCGTGGGTCCAGTGAAGACTGCATTCGCCGAGCCAAAGAGTTAGCTGTTGCCGGTTTTGCAGTGACAGTGATGGAGTGGCCCGATGTCAAGAGCCTGGAGGGTTTTTACGATTGGAAAAGCATTGTGGAAGCGGCGCTTGAGCCCGGTTCTGCACGGCTGAGTCGCCGATCCAGCTCTGCAGCTTCACCGGCCAACACAATCCGCAAAATGGATCGATGTGTTGTGCGAAAGTTCAATGGCAAGATGAGAAGAGTCACGTATCGTCATGAGCTCATTGATTCAAGTTCTCTTGTTGCAGAGCTCGTGGGCTTCACAAGATATCTCGTCAACCGAAGTGAGATTCAAATTTGTATGGCGCCGCTCGTGTCCGAGATCATGGAAGGGATCAGGCGACTAGGGACTGAGGTTCCTTTGCTCACAGACGCTGATCAAGCTCTGTTTCATCGCACTCTTGGTCTGACAAATGTGTTGGGCGGGTTTGTTGAGACGCTTCATCTGGGAGCACGAGTTACGACAAATGATCTCGAGGCAAGCAAGAACCGCGTTGGGATCGTGAAGCAGTGCGCAGATACACGTGAGAATGTGGGAGTATTGTGGTACCCACGCCACGGTTTGTCCGACGACGAGGTCGACCTGGAAAGTCATCATCCTCTTGTGCATCTCAACATTGTGCCGGAAGTCGATGTGGTGACCGTCCATCCCGAAGTTTCAGCGTCAACTTCATTCTTCCCCGCGTTCGCGTCGGTTCTCAAATCTGCGCACAAGCTGCTGAAGCGTACCGCCCACGAGCTAGTGCAGAATCCGGGTCACGTTGCTGCTACTGAGTTGATCGTTGGTTGGCTACGCATGTTCATGACGTCGATGGAAAGGCTCCCATCCCTTCTGGATAGTCAATCATCACTCGGGAACGGGAGCGGAAACATGGCTCTCTTACTCTTTCAGCTGGCGAAGACTTCGAAGTCAGGCTCCTCATTTCAATCTCTCGAAACAAATCGGAGCGCGATGTGGTGTGCGCAACAAGTGATGCTGAGCGACTGCCAGTTCAAGCTCGCCACCCGACCCATTGTGAGCGCTGATGTTGGGCAAGACTCATCATGTGTCTTTGGGCCAGGCGCAAACGGGCAAACCGACTTGACTGATTATGTGTTCAACCTGTATGCTCATTCGTCTCGGTCCGAGCTGCCGCGGCATTCTGGGCGCAACAAGCTTCTTGAGTACTGGGAGAAGAATGTGATTCCTGCCATCGAGTCGTACGTCGCGGGCTCATTCAAGAGTTATGAGATGGATTACTTTTTTGCACAGTTGCGAGAACCACTTCGTGAAGGAAATCCTGCCGCCGCTATGAAGATCGCATACACGTTGTGTGATGGCCACGTCCCCTCAGGGTGTCACTACCCGGATCCGGATACTGACTGGTCGGCGTTGCAGCTCGATGACATTGAGATTGGCGCTAGATATCTGGTTTCTGGCGGCTTGGCGAGCTCAGAGCAAAACGATTGGCCCCTGGAGATGCAGTGGACGGTAGGGCACACCGGGGTTGTTAGGACGGTGTGCCCCAACGGCCTCGTGTTGATGCAGCTCTGGAACCCAAGAACGTCATGCCTTGAAAACTGGTGGTTTCAAGTGGAGAACTTGTCAACATGTTCTGCGGCAGCGAACTCCTCAGAACGATCTGTTGATAGCTACGAGCACGCACTTGCGGACTTGGTGAAGATCGACCTAGAGCTGCTTGGCGTCATTGCGAGGAAATGTGTTTTTTCAATGTTGAGGCACTCGCCTGACCAGTTCCCGCTCGTGAGTGATCGCCAGGCAACGAAAACTCACTTTAACATCGTCGACATCCTAAGAATGGCTGCAGGGGCAGAGCTCGGCTTTGAGGCGAAGACGATAGCCGGTGAAGCAGATGTGGGAGGACGTGGCATCATCTCATCCAGCAACGTTTGTGGTGCAAATTCAGTGTACGACCTCATGGAATCACTGCGCTTTGTGCTGACGAAACGATTCGAGCACGTACCAGCAGCGGGAAACGATGCAGTACTTGACGAGCACAAACCACTATCCCCAAGGAATCAAGCGCACAAGACAAAGCTCGCTAAGTCCGGTAAATTATCAGTGGGTTCTTCCTTGTCACCCCTCAAGACCCCGTCAGCGCAACAAGCGACTCCGTCTGGTGAAGTTGCCGTCTCTAAGTATCGGTACACCCTAATCGAAGCCCTGGTGCAAGAACTGAAGCGGGCGCTGGACTCATGTGCTTCGTTTTCGCAGCAAAGTGCTTTCACGGTTTCAAGTGACAGTCCGCCAAAGCCCTTGATAGTGCTCAAGGTGCCTGGAGCAAGTTGCATGGTGATTTCATTTGCCGTGCACCCAGTCCTCATGGACTTGCCGGCTGGGAGCAGTTTGGAATTCTTTCGAGACGAGCGTTGCACGAATAGGATATTTGGGTTCTTCGGTGAGAAGCGTGGGCTGAATTTCCTGCCACCCCTTGTCGTAGAGGGTGACAAGTGCTTCGTTCGAGCTTCTCAAGCAGCGTATGCGCGCTACAAGTTTCGAGTGGATCCGCTCACGTCTGACTTCGGCCTCGCGATGTGGATCGGAGAAGAACTATACCAACGCATGACGTCGGTCACACTGGCGAGTTTTGAACTGGAGTCGATCTTGTCGTCTGCCTTGAACTCGATCACCGATTACGTGACCAGTGGCGCCATATCGCTCCCACCGTGTGTCAAGGGTGTCATGTGCCAGTTGCTGACGAAAGTCATTAACTTTGCTATCAACCACTCAATGTCGAACTCGGTGCCGCTGTCAAAGCTTTCGGCTCTTACAAGAGATCTCGCAGTCGCCTACGACCACGAACTATCGGCACAAAAAGGTCTGTTTTCGCTTCCAACGCAGCAACTTGGCGAACTTCTCGCGACTGTCGAAGAGGTATCTCGCCTTCGAGGCACGACGTCGATCAGTATCACGGGTGCGTGGTGGCCTAACCTCGTGCGGTTTGCAACATTCACACGCACTCTCACCTACAAACGAGAATCGGCGACGTCAAGCGACATCCTTACAAGAATAAGCAGCGGTCGGACTCCTGTCGAAGCTGTCGACGAAGTTACTCGGATGCTGCAAGAGCATGACTTTCTATGCGAGCGAATGATACTGCTCCAGAAAATTCCTCGAACCAAGCGTTTACCAGAACTGGTAGTGGCCCTATCACGATTCATCCAGCATCTTGCACTAGAAGAATGCGGCGAAGCAGATGATCAGACTGTGCTCTCTGCGACGGAGGTGGTTCGATCCGGTGTCCTTGGAAAAGTTATGCATATGCCGGTCGATAGCAACGGGGAGACCGTTGGCTATGCTGTTGTCGACGTCGGTCGTCATGACATTATTCCAAGATTGCTGCTCCGGCTACAAAAAGATAGTTTTGAGTTCGAGGGTAGTGCGACTGAAGAGGACCTAGAGCTGTCGAACAAACTTGATGGGTTAGCCGAAGCTGTCCCAGAAGAGGCCGACAGCGAAGGAGGAGACATTGCCCCCGCAGTGAGCGACGATTCCGTGTGGTCTTGCGGAGTATGCACGTTAGAGAACCCAGCTTTTGAGGTGGAGTGCGCGGCATGTGGCTCACCGATGCCAGTTAACGCCTCAAGTGGTACAGGCCGACGACAGCGAGCTCAGTCGACTCGCGCACGGAACGCTACGAGCCAAGATCGAGGTCCAGGGAGTGTGGCTCGAAAGGAAGAGAACAGTTCTGGCTGGCCATGTGAAGCGTGCACGCTAGTGAATGCGTGGACAACTGTGGAGTGTGCGGCTTGTGGAAGTGAACGCAATCCAAGCTTGGTCGAACCGTCTCATGATTCTGCTGGTGACACCGCGAGTGTGTCCACGGATGAAAATTCTGAATCCAAGACATCACGGCACGGCCTCCGTGGCATCACTCTCTCCGATCTATTAAAGGTGGCAGTGACCCAGAATGTGAAACAAGTGACGACTTTCCTGGTTGAGCAGCTCACTGATGGAGGCAGAGAATTACATCGCCAACTTCTTGGCCTCATTGACCGTGAACTAGCCTCGAAGAGCCCACAAGCTCCTTCCGGGGGCGATGGCTTTGTTGTCAAAGCGGCGAAGCATTGTGGTATCGACGATCCTGAAGCTGTTGGAAGGCAGCGATTCTGCTCGGCCTTGTTAGAGGTGGCCACACGAGAACCGATCAGAGTATATCAGTTGCTTCGTGAGAGTGGGCACGATCTCAGCGCCGAGACTAACCACTACACTTCAGTTGAAGTTGCACGTGCAAGCCAAGCGCGTTGGAGCCACCAGATGGATATTCAACTCGTCGTGCTCGCTCGCCAAGTTGGCTCACGCATTGGTATTCTCTCATTGCTGGACATGTGTCCTAGCCACCTCTGTTCGTCACAAGCGGCAGAAGGATCGCTTCTCTCCGGACTCGAGTCAAGAGATATCAGGCTTCGATTCGCGCTGTTAAAGACGTTAAACAAGTTGAGCCTGGAGGTTCTTCCGATGGTGAATCTACGCAACCAGACGGATCCGCATGCATTCCGCACTAGACTCGTCGCGATTCGCCAGCTCTTGTTCCCTGCCGTCAAGATTCGGTTCTTCGCCGATGCACAAGATAACGCCAATATGGCCCAGTCGAACTTGACGGATGCGGCAGTCAAGCGGCCAGTTGTCACGCTCGATCGGCGACGAATCGGTGGATCTCGCCAACCGGGCGAACCATTATCACTGCGAGATCCAAAGAAGTCCTTGTTTGCGGCTACGATGGCACAATTGTCACGGGTGAAGCATTCCATCCTCCGTGCAAAGAGGCCGACCGGCGCAAGCGATCCATTTGTTGCGTTCATTGTGGTGTTTTCCGGCGAGAACGTTGTTGGAGAAGGCGGACCCTATCGCCAGCTCTTCAATGACATCGCCTCTGAGTTGCTGTCGGAAGGGAATCCACTGTTCGTGCCAACACAGAACAGCATCATGAAGATCGGAGAGTATCGCGACAGGTTCCTCCCAAATCCAAGTTCAACGTCTCGGGCAATGCTCAAGATGTTTGAGTTTGTGGGCGTGCTCATGGGCTGCTGCATTCGAACGGGTGTTCGCTTGAATCTACGTCTTGCACCGATCATTTGGAAGATGCTCGTGAAGCAGAGTCTAACGATGGTCGACCTCGAACACATCGACTTCTCGGTGTGTGAAAGCTTGAAGTTCATTGAGACCGCGGCCTCGGCTGAAAGCGCTGATCCATTCAGCGACACGGATGTGTATTTCGATTCATTCACGACCGCTCTCAGTGACGGCTCTATTATCGAACTCAAACCAGGGGGACTGAACGAACCAGTGACGAAGTCGAGCTGCAAAGAGTATGTCAGCTTGGTAAAGGCCGCAAGGTTCCAGGAGTGCAAGCCACAAGTTGACGCAATGCTGCGAGGAATTGGCACGATCGTCCCCATCCATCTCCTCCAGTTGTGCACCTGGCTCGAGCTGCAGCAGTGGGTCTGTGGAAGTCTTGCAGTCGACGTCAACTTGTTGAAGGTACGTATCGAGCTTAGGATCCGTAAGTACCCTTTCAGAGGTAGTCGCTAACTCTCTCTTCATGTCTTTGTGTGACACCAGCGCCACACACTCTACTCATCGGGCATGACTCCAGACAAGTTCCCGCATCTCGAAATGTTCTGGCGTGTGCTTGACAGTTTTACGGAAGAGAACAAGCGACGGTTCATCAATTTTGCATGGGGTCAAGACACTCTCCCAGCGGACGACGCTGAGTTTGATCGTACGCACACTAGACTGTTAATCAAGGCGCCCCCCGTCGCGGCCGCCAACCAGGACTCACTTCTTCCAAAGGCAGACACATGTAAGATGACTGACTATGTGATGGCCGGTCGTCGTGAGAGGGAGCTGACCGATCACTTTCACCGTAGGTTTCTTCAACATCGAGCTCCCGGCGTACTCATCGGAAGACATCATGCGGGAGAAGCTGCTGCTGGCGATCACGATGTGCACGAGCATGGACGGTGACGACCAAACTGGCCGCATGGACTTGTACTTTTCGACCGACGCTCTTGACGATGCACACATAGAGTGAGATGGATTCATTCAAGCTGATGGAGAAGTCTTGGATCCTATGTTACGGAGCCATAGTCTCTCGTATGTAACATATATTTTGGGTGTGAGCGTATCACTGATGTGACCGAGGTGGCACTTTCTGACAGCTGAGACGGAACTTCAGTATGTGATCTGCAGGTCTGGGTAGCGGTCCTTGATCACCGCTGCCGTTTCCTTCGGCACACTACGCATTTTTTCGAGACAGCAAACAACACGTC
This sequence comes from Pythium rhizo-oryzae, assembly GCA_027475725.1. NCBI lineage: Eukaryota > Oomycota > Peronosporomycetes > Pythiales > Pythiaceae > Pythium > Pythium rhizo-oryzae. The sequence continues at coordinate 1,236 of JAMFLL010001195.1, read as the reverse complement.
AGTTCCCGCCACATCAACCCAGAGCACCACCACGACAAAATGAGCCGTACAGTGTGTATCGAAAATCGATCTTCTTCAGTCGCTTGCGCTCCGGCTCTTTCACCTCGTCGCCCGCCGCGGCTTCTTCGTCTTTCGAACCATCAGCACCAGCGACAGAGGACGGAGCCATCGCATCCCCGGACGGCGCACGCGGCGCCGCGGACGATTCGACCTCGGGCAGAGCCTCCATCTTGGCATTGATCGTCGATACGATCGCCTGTGCGTCCGACGGCATTCAACTCACTTCGTCAGTACCGATCATTTCCTCCTCTCCACAACCACACAACTCACGTCTGTCGACACCGACTTGACCCCACACAGGTTGAGTTCCTGAATGTTCCGGCCGCTCGTGGCGATGTAGTGCAGCAGTTGGTCACTATGAAAGAAAAGTGGCCAGAACTCCCACGGGTCAGTTCCGATCACCACACACATCCGACGAGGCCGTGGACGTACGTGATGGCCACGTTCCAGTGCAGACAGAGCCTGGAGATGCCCTCGCGCTTGGCGAGCAGCGCCATGATGGCGTCGTCCGAGACGGCGCAGTAGCCGACCGCGAGGCTGTGGATCTTGCGGCACTTGGCCATGATGATGCGGATGGTTCTATCAAACAAGGTGAGATACAACGTTCCGGTTCAAGAAAAAAAAAAAATCGAGACGCACTGGTCCGTGACCGCGTGCCCCGAGATGTGGACGCGCGTGAACTTGGAGTGGTTCGGGTGCTTCTCGATGAGCTTGGTGATGCCGCCGATCGTCATGTTGAAATTGCCGCCAATGTCGATGCTCTGCTCGCGTCACATCACGTTCCGTCTATCAGCCTCAACGCTCCACTTGCCAACAACAACTATCCTCAAATACCACACACCTGGAGCTTGGGCGCGTGCTTGCGCAAGTGGTCGAGCGTCGCGTCCGTGAGCTTGCGGCAGTTTTCAATGTTGAGCTCCTTGATGTCTGTCGAAGAGCTCGTCGGTTAGTCGCATTTCGTTATCGTTACGGAACGCCGTGCCTAACGCACCCGGGCAGTTCTTGAGCAGCACCTCGATGGCGTCGTCCGTGAGCCGGAAGCACCCGGAGAAGTTGACCGTGTGGAGCTTGGTGCAGATCGCCGTCATCTACGCACAGACCGCGTCAGTGTGTTCGCCCACTCCCCCCGACAACACGAGACTAAACAAGACAAATAGAAACGCACGCGCGTGATGA
>JAMFLL010001193.1:0-18976 GCA_027475725.1 Pythium rhizo-oryzae | reverse complement strand
CCACACACACACACACTTCATGATCGGTCGGGCGTCATTTCTGAAGGACGCCTCCAACTGGAGACTCTCAGAGATCTCTGGTGCTCTGTGCTCCGTTGGAATCACGGAGGTGTTAAGATGCAGTGCGCAATCAACACGTAATTTTCTTTCTTCTCAGAGCTTCCGCGCTCAGCACTATTGCCGGATACGATGAGTCTGTCTTCTATCTTCATGATTTGCGCATAGGTGGGCAGTTTGTGGACTGGGAGGTGTTGCGGCTCCTTCACGTTTACGCAGAGTGGATGTTTTGAACCCAAACACAGCATTTACATATTTCGAGAGAGCTTGGGTTCGGCTTCAATGTCAGCTGCTCCAAACGTGGGTAGGCATTGTCACAATGTTCGTAAATCAGGTGATACTGTCGAAATTTGCTCCCCAAATTGTTCCCATTGGAATCAGGTATTGTGAAGAATGGGGTACATGGTTGATGTGGAGGTTGACTTTGTCAAAGCCGGATCTCTCCGACCAAGAGACCTTTGGGCAAGGCCATCTGGGCACACCCGCTACTTGGGAAGGTGCCCGCCCAAGACGACCGCCCAGAACTAGACTTGGTCCGTGCGCTACTCGGCAACGACGTGGCACTGCGTCTTCTGCATTCCTGGACATCCGGGTGTGGATGCGCGAATTGCTCCCGAAGTTCGCGCACCAGCGGTGCGGGCGTGGGGTGTCTGGCCGCTTCTTCCGAGAGCCGGTGGCCCAACGTCGCCAGCACCTTCTGGCAGCTGGCTTCGTGGACTACTGACGCGGTGGAGGGAGACCAGTCCCGCTCGGGGGTCACAGCGTAATGGGGAAAGTGTACGGTGGGGTCGAAGATCTCCTAGTACCGCTGAGTTTGTCACTCAGAGGCAACCCAGGACTTTAGGCATGAACCATCATCCAACTTGAAACCAATCCATTACAGTTAGTGCTGAACATGGTTGTATTGGTTTACGCACTGGAGATAAGTTGCCGACGCGTTGCCTTGCGCTCGCTACGAAGCAGACAACCGATCGCCTCATACATCCATAGCTGAAGAAAGCTAACTGATGTGGTGGAGACGGACCCACCGCATTTCGCCGAATAGCCAAAGTCGCCGTGCGGGAGCGCCTCCCAGTTGAACCACGTGAAGATCGAAGACCAGGCGTCGTTCGGGCCAACGATAGCCTTCTGAAGGCCCGGGCAGCAGATCGAGCGCGCACATAGTAAGAAGCCGTCCTCCGTTCGAATCCGAGACACAAGGTAGCACGTGTGAATAGCCCACATGTCCTCGGAATGCGGTGGGAACCTTCGTGCACGGTGTGCGATCACAATGTTGGGGCCGAGTTGCTGTAGCACCTCGAAATAGCACGAGGTTTGGTCGCCCATAATCACCTCTCGATATGTCTTGAAGACTTTTGAGAACTGGCTCTGAACTCGACCACGTCTTGTGTCCATACGTCGTTGATCGCGCCACCCGAGAAAGCTCATGCCTGAACTTAATTTGTCTTCACATGAATGCGCTGATCTCCTTAAGCGCGGCTTCGATCTCGCTCTGGCATTCTTCCATTGTCCATGCCTGGAAGTGCGCGCGCCCGGCTGCTCGAAACTGTTCGACTTTTAGCTCCCACGGATCCTTTGGCGGCGGCTTGACAAGCTCCTCGAGCATGCGGGAAGCGAGCTGGTGTTCATCCAGCAAACGCACGAGCTGAGAGCGCTCCAGCTCGAGGGCGGCCACCTCTTTCGCGAGCCGCAGCGAATGGCGCACACGCATGGTCTTGTCGTCGATGAAATCATCCCACACGGCGTCATTGTCGCCCAACGTGTTGCTCACTAGTACTGCGTACTCGAGCGTATCGAGCGTGTGCCGCATGACCTCGAGATTGGCCTAGTCGAAACGGAGAGTACCACGAACACATGTGATCAGCAAAATCTCGAAACACGCACGTTCTCTAAATTACGACCAGCGCTCACCATGCGTCGTGCCCGGGCCCGACGGTCGCGCTCGCGCCTCTTGTCGCGGGCCGGACTGGCAGCGAGAGCGCCCGACATCGAACGTGTCGTGCGCTGGATGCAAGGCTTTCGAACTGGCCCGCTCTCACCGGCGGTGAGTGGCGCCCACCTCTGTCGCTCAACACTTTCTCCTGTGTAATCCAGGGTGGCGCTCTGAAACCGTGAGGATGTGCTTCGAAACCGAAATCACTGTGTCAGTTTATGAAACATATACTCGGCAGAGAGGTTCATTATATGTCGCGCCTATTCATCGACGACTTCAAAAGTGAGATGAGATATGACCGAACTTGAGCAAGCAGGCCTCAGAATTGAAAGTGGTGTGTATTTCAGTGAGAGGCTGAACAGTCCAAGAGCGCTTCCTGCCTCTCGCTTCCCAGGGTCTTGCACTGCCATTGTTACAGCGTCACTGCGATGAGTGTGTTTCACAGTCTTTGCAGTCTCCACCACTCAAAAGTCTGAGCTGAGTATTCCCAACCAGCTCAAATCGCCAATAAACGCTTTCGGATCCTCACAAATTCTCTCGCATGGATTTCGTTCTCTTCCCCAATTGATTTCTACATGAACCGAGAATTCACCAGAATGTTTCTAATACCAGCAGCGGGTCCACCACCGAGATTGACCGCGTCATTGTCGGAGTGTTCCCCAGACAAACGAGAAATCTGCGAACTTCACGTGCTGGTGATCACGAGCCGGTTCGTTGCGACGCGCTCACTCCGCAGCACGCACCCGAAGCACTCGAGCATCCACTGATTCAGGTGGGCGACGTCCATGCCGCTCATCGCACCTCCAATGCGGAACGTGTAGCCGCTCTCGTCGCCCTCGAGCTGCTCCCACTGGAACCAGATGAAGTTGGACGGCCACACGTCCCGCGGGCCGTCGATCGCGCGCATGAGCTCGGGGCAGCACAACGAACGTACGCACTGCGTGAAGCCGCGCTCGGTGCGCACGCGGAAGACGAGGTAGACGCTGTGGATGTCGCCGCCGATCGATGGGAACCGCTCGGCGACGCGGATGATCACGATGTTGGGCGTGAGCTGTTGTAGCACCTCGAGCGAGCCGAGCATGCGCGGCCCCAGGATGACATCCCGGAAGGTCTCACCGTTGGTGTAGGTGTCCCAGCCGACGTTCACGTAGTCCATCACGTCAAACCCGTTGAACGTCTTGTGGAACTGGAACTGGTACTGGCTCCGCACGGGATCCACGCGCTGCGTGTCGCGCCACCCGAGGAAGCTCAAGCCGGTGGACTGTCTGTCCGTGCTCCACTGAAACGCGTTGACTTCTTTGAGTGCGGTCTCCATCTCTTCTCGACACGCGTCCAGTGTCCACGGTGTGAAGAGCCTCCGAGTGAGGTCATGCCACTCGCTGTTGCTGCGTCCCCAGTCGTCCACTGGTATGTCCTTGAGCAGCTCGGCGAGAGCCCCGAGTGAGAGCCTGTGCTCTTCGAGTAACCGTATCAGTTCGGCCTGCTCGAGCTGGAGCGCGTTAGTCTCCTTTGTGGCGGTGAGCAGGAGCCGCACGCGCATGGCGTTTGTGTTCAAGAAGCGCCCCCAGACGTCGTCGTCCAGCGTGCGCACCGCGAGCACGGTGTTCTGGAGTGCGTCCACCGACTGGCGCATTCGCTCCATGTTGCCCTGGAGACACACAAGGTTCCCGATCAGATCTACGCATCAGCGCGGCCAGATAACATTGAAGCGTTCAATGTACCGCACGGCGCTCGCGGGCGCGGCGTTCTCTCGCGCGCTTCTTCTCGCGCTCCGGTAGCGACGACGTCGTGGCGGTGGCGACGGTCGACATTTTGATGGTCTGTAATAATCAAAAATCAGCGCCCGCGGAGCCCGTCGAGTCGCGCGGCTTGCGCAACAAACGTTGCGGGCATGGAGGGCGCGGGCAAGTGCGATCCATCACGGATGATGCCATCCAATCTTCCTGGCCGAGGATAAACACGGCAAGTGACTGTATCAATACCCTCTATACAAGCATACTTGGTATCAACAAGTACCAACCTATTGAGATATTGGGCTTTGTTTGTTTGACATGTGGTCGCCTAAAAACACATACCTGTCGTAACCGATATTTTAAGAAGTGGAATGATTGCCACCAGATCGCCCTGCACAGCGTGATTTCCATGCGGATCAAAAAGTGAACCCACGATACGGTCTTGGGTTCACACTGCAGCGACTGGGCACGGACGTAAAATGTACTTCTTTAATGACGCTACCACTGGACTGGCCTTTATTCACGAAGGGCCCTGGCAAGCGTGATGGAGGGGACGCCAAGCGGATAAATCGCGTTCTTTCAATACATTTTAGCTGCCTTGTCGAGATTTGTTGCCTCACCACAGCGCTTCCCACACGGACGCCGCGAGCTCGTTCCGAACGACGGAGACGAGTCGCTCGCTCGTCTGGCGCAGCCGGATTGGCAGTCATCGTCGGCGTTCTGACTCTGCCCGTAATAAACTCACTGTCTAGTTGCTTTCGATCAGCTGCTGCTTCGTGACCAAGCGCTCACTGCGCAACAAGCACCCGAAGATCTCCATCATCCACTGGTCCAGGTAGGTGGCGTCCGCGCCCTCGACCACGCCGCCAATGTACAGCCGGAAGCCGCGCTCGTCGCCCGGGAGCTGCTCCCAGCGGCGCCACAAGAAGTTGAACGCCCACATGTCGGTGGGGCCGTTGATGGCCTTAATGAGCTCCGGGCACGTTACCCCCCGGAGAATCTGGAGGAAGCTGTTGTCGGTCTTGACGCGGAAGATGATGTCCACGATGTGCGCGTCGACCGCGGCAGCCTTAAAGTGCTGCACCGTGTGAAGAAGCATGAGATTGGGCCCCAGCTGCTGCAGGACCTCGTGGCATCCACGCGCGCGGTCGCCCAGGATCACCTCTTTGAAGGTCTTGCCGTCCGTGTACGTGTCCCACCCGGCGTTCACCGCGTCCATGATGTCGTAGCCGTGGTAGGTCTTGTAGAATTGAAACTGGAACACTCCGCGTGCGGCGTCGAAGCGCCGTGACTCGCGCCAGCCCATGAAGCTCAAACCTGATGTCTGCTTGTCCAGACTCCACTCGAACGCGTTCACAGCCTTCCGCGCCGCGTCCATCTCCGCATCGCATTCCTCCCGCGACCAAGGCCGGAAATTACGACGCGTGAGCTCGCGCCAGCGCTGCACCTTGTCGTCCCAATCGTCCACAGGTCGGTCCTCGAGTACCAGGCCCGAAAGTATCCGCATCGCGAGCCGGTGCTCTTCCAACAGTCTCCGCAGCTGCGCATGCTCGAGCTGGAGCGCGCGCGCCTCTCTCGCTACCCGCAGGGTGCGCCGCATGCGCATCGATCCGGCGTCCAGGAAGTCCTCCCATACGGCGTCGGCGCCGTCCAGCGTGTGCGTGACGAGCGCGGCGCGCTCCAGCACGTCGCGCAACGCGCGCATGTGTTCCAGTTTACCCTGACGAACGAGATGAATTAACCGCGTTATTAGAGACCCAGTCGCGTAGGCTGGTAAAGCACGCGGGCCGTACCTTGCGCCGCTGGCGCGCGAGGCGCTCGCGCTCGCGCTTCTTCAATCGGTCCAGGGGCGCGGCCACAACCGTCATGTCTAACGTGACGTCGACCATGGCAGTCGCTGGAAGCGGGCTGTCCATCAACGCAAATGTTAGGTGATTCGCTTGGTTGTCTGTCTGGGCATGCTTTTGAATCGGCGCAATCTAGAAAATGATGCAAAAGAAATCGGCCACTATGGTTATATGTCAAAATAAATTAGCGATTTACATAACGTTTCCAGGATTTAACGTCCAACTCGTAATATTTTCGAGATTAGGCTCAACAAGCTGTCTCTCTGTCAGTCTTCCTCGATGTCTGGTGACAAACACCGGATGTGGTCGTGCCACTCGTGCTGATTCGAGGACGCAGCTCTCACGACTCGTGGGTCACGAACGAGCCGTTAGTGGAAGCTGCGTTGTTCGAAACGACGAGCTCGGCATACAGCCCACTTTAGACAGGCTTTAGGGCCCGTATGTATCCGTGTAGCAGTCAGCACAAAACACATTGAGGGTCAGGTCCGACGAAAACCCGAAAACCCGCACACTGGCAGCACACTTCATCATCTTATTCGCTCGTGAGCAAACCCCTGCCTGTGGCCATGCGCTCGGCGCGCAAGACGCACGCGAGCGCCTCGAGCATCCACTGCTGTGCGTACTCGACACTCTCCGCGGAGACGGAGCCGCCGAGGCTGAACTTGTAGTCCTTCGCATTCAGAATCTCCCACTTGCACCAGATAGAGTTGGACGCCCACACATCCTCCGGGCCGTCAAACGCCTCGATGAGCTCGGGACAACAGATTGGGCGCGAGTACTGGGTGTATCCACTGTCTGTCTTGACCCGGAAACCGAGGTAGACGATGTGGACGTTGATGCCGAGCGCAGCGTGCCGCCGGGCTAACCGTGTGATCACCGCATCCGGGCCCAACTGCTGCAGCACCTCGTGATGTGCGCCTCCTAGATGGCCCACGGCAAGTCCGTCCACGATCTTCACCGATGGACCGATGTTGACCTTGTAGAAGGTCGCTGGATCAATCACTGTGTTCCACGTCACCTTGCGGAAATCCTCCACGTCATATCCATGGAATGTCTTGTGGAACTCAAACTGGAGCGCCCCGCGCGCGTGGTCGATGCGCCTCGAATCACGCCAACCGAGAAAGCTTACGCCCGTGGTCTGCTTTTCTTGGCTCCAGAGGAAACCGTTCAACTCCTTGAGCGCCGCCTCCATCTCTTCTTCGCATTTCTCTTTGGTCCAGGGCTTGAAGTTCTGTCTCGTGAGCCGACACCAGCGTCGCACGTCTCGCTGCCACTGGTTTACTGGCTCGTTTTCACTCTCTTGTATCAGACCCGCGAGCACACGCGACGCGACCTCGCGCTCGCGCAGCATGCTGCGAAGCTGCCGCCGCGCAATCTCGAGCCGCTTGGCCTCGTCGGTCAACTGGATCGACTGGCGCATCAAACGGCGCACGCACAGCGCCTCGTCGTCCAGGAAGCCGCTCCACTCGACGTCGTCGGCGGCGTCATCGCCCAGAGTGAGTACGACCGGCACCGCGCGCTCAAGCGACGCGAGCATCGCGCGCATCGCGGCCAGATGCGCCTGTCGGAAGCACAAGCGGGGCGAGTGAGACACATGAACAAGGTTAAAGCATAGGCGACAGGAGATGCAGCGTACCGTGCGGCGGTCGCGCCGCGTGAGGGCGCGAACGTCCGGCGGCGGCCGCGTCTCGGGCTGCGAGGGCGGCATATCTGATGTTCGGTGGGTGCGGTGTGCTGAATCAATTAATGCACCCATTACCGTTTTGGATATTCCTTACGGCAAAATTCGCTTTGTGTCCGCTCTAACTTCGCGGAACTGCAACATAATGAATATGGTATCTGTAATTTACATAATCTTGCGTTTTGATGTTGTGCTGTACCGTGTTCTGTTGCTTACGACAACGTGCCACTTAGAGGCGGCCAGGCCATACGAGGAACGATTACCACGCGTTTGCATTCAGCTGCGTCGGTTGCAGGACAGGCTATCCCACCACGTCATATGAGGCGCATTCTCTGCCTAATACGATCATTGGTTGCTGTGTTATTGTACACTCGTGCTCTCCATCATCTTCCGAGGCTACGGTTGGTGAGCTCTGTGCAAGCTTTGAATCACCACAACTATAGTTTACTCGCTCATGATCACACGGCGCTTCGTGGCCAAGTACTCGCTTCGCAGCACGCAACCGAAAATCTCCATCATCCACTGGTTCAGATACGTGGGGTCCGCTCCAACGACCATGCCACCGATGTAGAGCCGATAGCCAGGCGCGCCACCGGGGAGCTCGTCCCATCGTAGCCACATGAAGTTGGACGCCCACATATCGGTCGGGCTGTCGATCACCTTCATGAGCTCTGGGCAGCACACCGCACGCAGACACTGTAGGAAGCCGCTCTCAGTCTTGACACGAAAGAGAATGTCCACGATGTGTGCGTCCACGTCCGCGACCTTGAAATGCTGCACCGTGTGGAACAACACCAAGTTGGGTCCGCGCTGCTGCAAGATTTCATGGCACCCACGTGCGCGATGGCCCAGGATCACCTCTTTGAACTTGTCTGCGACTGTGTACGTATCCCATCCGGCGTTCACCGCGTCCATAATGTCGTAGCCCTGATACGTTTTGTGAAACTGGAACTTGAGAACGCCACGCGCAGCATCAAAATGTCTTGACTCCCGCCAGCCGAGGAAGCTCATGCCGGACGTCTGTTTGTCAATACTCCACTCGAACGAGTTGACGGCCTTGAGAGCCACGTCCATCTCCGCATCGCACTCCTCCAACGTCCACGGTCGGAAGTTCCGACGCATCAACTCGCGCCAGCGCTGTACCTTGTCGTCCCAATCGTCTACAGGCCGGTCCTCCAGTACGAGCTTCGACAGTATCCGCGTCGCTAGTCGGTGCTCCTCCAAAAGCCGCTGCAGCTGAGCCCTCTCAAGCTGGAGCGCGCGCGCCTCTTTCGCTAGCCGCAGGGTGCGCCGCATGCGCATCGATCCGGCGTCCAGAAAGTCCTCCCACCCGGCGTCAGCGCTGTCCAGTGTGTGCGTGGCCAGCGCTGTGCGCTCCAGCCTGTCCACCGTGGCGCGCATATCCGCTAGCCTACTCTGGTGTCGAGTGAATGACAATAACAGTTAGAACCGGACACTTGCAGTGCGTCGCCGACGACTAAGCGTGGAGACCAAGCGGAGACCGAACCTTGCGCCGCTGGCGCGCGAGGCGCTCGCGCTCGCGCTGTACGTGGCGGCTCGCCACTGCGTTCGTCGGATTCGCGTCCACGGACGCGCGGATTGCGGCGCACACCGACGCCGGGCTATCCATCGAGTCGGCGTCGTGCGGGTGATAAGTGCGGTGGTGTTCTGACTCAGAACACCAGAACTTTTGACCCTTGTTGACTATTTCTGGTATTTATGGAACTATGAGATCTTAATACGATATAAATGAACAATGTTCATCCATAATTTAGATGGACTGGCTGGATTTGTCGATATATCAGTACATACTCATCAGCTTCGCGTTGTGTCACCGACCAAGCCCTCTCGCTGGAGAAAGACGCTCCGAAGCGTTCGAAGAGACGAACGAGAGGACCAAGCCCTCTCGTTCGCGTCCATCTCATCCAAGGCCATTTCGTCGCGGTTGGATATCAAAGCATTTCAATCACTCGTTTCGATTAGCTGGTTCTGCTGGGCATTATGGGTCAGGCAACGGTATCGTCGATTAACTGGCGCCCGGTTAGCATGCTCTCAGCGCGCACGGCGGAAGCTAGGATTTCGAACATCCACTGACTGGCGTAGTTGGCGTTCGCGCCGACCAACGACCCGCCGATGCACACTTCGAAGTCGTCGCTGTTGCCTTCAATGTTCTCGTACTCGAACCAGATGAAATTCGACGGCCACACGTCGTTTGGTCCCGCGAGCACCCTCATGAGCTCTGGGCAGCAGACGGATCGTAAGCAGTGAATGAAGCCGCGCGCGGTGGGGACTAGGAACACAAGATATACGATGTGCGCGTTCGCTTCGACCTGGGAGTACCACTCGATGCAGCGGACGATAGCGATGTTTTCGCCTACTTCTTGAACGACTTCATGCATCGCGCGTACGCGCGGACCAATGGCGACGCCGTCCACAGCGTGAGCTCGTGGGCCGATGATCACCTTGTAAAAGATCGGCGTGTCGGTGAACACAGCCCAGACGGAATTGATGTACTCCATCATGCTGTAGGCTCGGAACGTTTTGCGAAGCTGGAACTGGAACATGCCTTGCGCATGATCGACACGTCGCGAGTTGCGCCAGCCGAGGAAGCTCGCATTCATAAACTGCTTGTGCGTGCTCCATTGGAACGCCTCCACGACCTTGAGCGCGCCCTCCATCTCCTCGCGACAGTCTTCCATGGTCCACGGTCGGAAGTGCCGTTTCACGAGCGCCTGCGAGCGCGCCACGTCCCGCTTCCAGCTCTCCACTGGATCGTTCGCCATCATTCCAGCAATAACGAGCGACGCTACGTGGTGCTCGCGTAGTAAGCATTGGATCTGGCGTTGCGATGCGCTTAGCACTTCGATCTCCCTGTTCAGCACAATGGACTTGCTCATGAGCTGACGCACGAGCATGGCCCTCTCGTCGAGAAAGCCGGCCCACTGGACGCCGTCGATACCTTCATTCTCACCGTCGAGCGTGAGCATGACGGGCAACGCGGCCTCGAGCGCCGAGACCATGGCACGCATCGCCTCGAGGCGAGCCTGTGACATTGGTCATGAAGAAACATTAGAAGCCGCCTCGGCGCGGGAGACCAGCGGGTGCCTTCTCTACCTGTCGCCGCTGCCGCTTCGCTCGCTCGCGCTCGCGCTTCGTTTCCTGCTCGAACGGCGACGGTTCCTCGAACGCCCTTATGTGCTGGGTCATGAGTGGTTTCTTGTGTGGTCGTACCAGATTACGGTGAGCTCTGAGAAGATGTTTGTCAACTGCGTCGCTGAGAGGTACGCTGCCGTCGGACGGCTTGTGCGGAACCTAAACCTCCTCGCGGGCATTGAGAGAAAGGCAGAGCTTATTGACAGAGCACAAACGGACAGAGCCGGTCCATTTTCATTCATTTTCACTCTTTGTTTGAATGTTTGAATACCCTTTCATTCACGGACACTCCCTTGGCGCATAGCCGGGTCGCTGCGCTCCCCGGAAACGCTGCGGCGCAAGCGCCTTCGCGTTGACAAAAAGACTTATGAATTCAGTCTGACCAGGGTCGGCGCAAGGCAGCTTGCAGGACCCCACTCGCTGCGCTCGCGGGGCCCCCCTGCGAATCGCAGCCGCGCCTCCAGCCATTTGGCTCGGGTATAATGTCTCCGGGGTATAAAGAGAGTGGGACCAAAATCGGCTCTGTCAATAGCCAGTTCCTTGAGAGAAAGAAGTTGCTGCATCATTACGACTTGATTTCGAGTCGATGAGAGCTGGTCGTGTAAGCACGGGGCTTGAAATCCAGTTGCAAGGGGCCCGGGCCAACGGCACGGCGTTGCCGTCGTGTGGAGTGGGAGTCCCACCGTGAGACACTGGTCTGCCCTGCACTGTGCGGGAGCGTACTGTATTATTGACAAGGTCTACAACTTGAAGACTGCAGCCCTCTGAACAGTTGATGGCGAAGCACTCAATGCGGAGGTTAACCCTGCACAGCACTCCTGGTGTCGCCAAGCTCCGTTGAGTGGTGACGAAGGAGCTGAGACTCCACCATGTACAACACCGTGTGACGCAGTGTGGGTACCGAATGGACCGCTCCTGAATCGCCGTTGGAGGCGATCGCTTTTGGAGCCACACGAATTCACAAAATAGACTCTTTTCACCATCTATTATACATAACAGTCGATATGTTACTAGATAATGTGCAAAAGTACTCACTTTGTTCTAGAAGTACGATTTTGTAAATCATTTCGTACATAAACAATGCACGTCAATGGAGGGTGTCACAGTGTGGTGTTCTGTGCTTCTCTCGAAATGCCGGCTTCTGTCGATTGGTAGCCAATAAAACACCCCCGAAGCAAGTCTATTCCTACACAAGTGCTACTGTACCAGCATATTTCTAGTGTACAGTACAGTACGATACGATGTACCTCGGCCTGGGGATGCGCACGAGGAGGTGGGTGCGATTAATCTCGTGTTAGGCTTCCATATGGATTCAACGCACTCAGTACATCTCGGCGAGATACACTTAGATAAGCGACCAATTTTGTGACTTCATGCCGCGAATGTACGGAGCTGAGTGTTCGAATCGAGGTCACAAAAGCAGAGTTAACTGCTCGACCAGATGGCGTTGGATCACGTTTTGGACGTTGTGAATCACTACAAGTAGCAGTGGCTCAGCATGCACAATCCAGGGCGCTTCATTGTCCACCAAGGGATTGCGGCACGAGCTCACTCATGCAGTGCATGAGCGGCCCCCTGACGCAGTGCCTGCGTGGACGGACCGATCTCGTGTTAGGCTTCCATATGGATTCAACGCACTCAGTACATCTCGGCGAGATACACTTAGATAAGCGACCAATTTTGTGACTTCATGCCGCGAATGTACGGAGCTGAGTGTTCGAATCGAGGTCACAAAAGCAGAGTTAACTGCTCGACCAGATGGCGTTGGATCACGTTTTGGACGTTGTGAATCACTACAAGTAGCAGTGGCTCAGCATGCACAATCCAGGGCGCTTCATTGTCCACCAAGGGATTGCGGCACGAGCTCCCTCATGCAGTGCATGAGCGGCCCCCTGACGCAGTGCCTGCGTGGACGGACCGCTTTGCTTCGCCTCTGTGGTAAACCGCCAAACGGTGTTTAAAACTACTGTAGTGTCAGTTCTGAACAGTCTCCGCCGAAGTTTTGATCCGTATCACACGCCACCACCAGTCCATGGAACGCGAGAAAGACCGCGAGAAACAGCGCCGCCGTCGATGGCGACGCGCGGTACGTGGGCTCTCATATGGTCCCGAACTGTCCGTCAGTTGTTTACTGATCCAGAACCTCGTCAATCGTGACCAGGCTAATCTTGTCGAGATGCGCGCCACCGTGGCGTTGCTTGAGCGCGCGATGCCGGTCATGCTCACGCTAGATGACGACGAAGACGTGAACTGGGGGGGCTTCCTAGACGACATGGCGCTGCGTGTGCGCAACAGGATGCGTCAGTCGCTGGAGCTCACGCGCGAGGTTATACGACTGCGCTCAACCAAGTGGCAGCTCGAACGCTTGCTGCGCGAGCATCGCATCGCGTCGCTTGTGGTTCAGGGGCTACTGGTCAAGCAGCAGATGGCAGAGTGGAAGACAAGTGTGGCGCGCTGGTCTGATCTCACGTTGAGACACTTCACGCCCTGGCCGCGGGCGGCCTGTGAGGTCGAGGCTGCCGGCGCGCTGTTCGAAATGGACGCGCTGCTGAATAGCTCGGAGATAGAGACAATGCTGAATAGCTCGGAGATGGAGACAACGGGGATCAGCTTCCTCGGCTGGCGTGACCGACGACGAGTGGACAAGATGACGAGGTCGTTGGAGTACACGTTCTACAAAGAGTTTTGCGACGCTGATATGATGGACTTTGCCGACAAGACGTGGGCAGCCTATACAAACCCGGAAGTGTATCAGCACGTCGTCATGGGCGAGAACTCGCGCAGCTCGTTGTGTGTCGTTCAGTGGTTGTCACCGACGATGTGCATCGTGCGATATGACGAACGGTACCCAGCATGGACCAAGGACGTACACATGATGTATCTCGTGTTCCGCACGCGCACGCCAAACGGTTTCGTGCATTGCATGCGCTCGATTGACGTCCCCGAAGTCCGCCAAGTGTTCGAAGGGCCGCACGACCTGTGGGCGACCAATTTCATCTGGCTGAAGTGGGAGGCGCTCGACATCCACGACCACACGAGAGGCTATCGGATGTTCGCGGGCGGTCGTATCGCTGGGGGTGATATGGACTACGCTGCGCGATGGCTGGTTGAGACGCTTGTGACGCTGATCCGGAGCGAGAGTTTTGTCACCCGCAGATCACCACTGACGCTCAACTAGCGAGACTCCGATACCGCCATCGCGGCGAGTACACGTGTTGAAGGTACGATTTCCAGGCATCGACACAGCTACGTTTGTTTTTTTTTTCGCCAGAACCCCCAGCGACGCAGGGCGCCGACAGAGGGTCGTCTAATGTCTAGCATCATGAACCAAGTAAGAAATTCCAGTCCGGAACCTAAAAATCCAATCACTTCAAGAAGAAGAAGACAGAATACATGTCTCTGAAAGTCCATTCAACATCAAGAATGTGCAGTACGAACGGATGCCTCGGTTGGAGATACTGCAGACATACACAAGTGTGTGCCGCCGCCGACATGGCTACCACGCGGGTCGTTTTCGAAACGCACGCAAACTAGTTGCTCGTGACCAGTTTTGTCTTCGTGGCCAAGTGCTCGCCGCGCAGAACGCAGCCGAAGACCTCCACCATCCAGTGGTTCAGGTAGTTCATGTCTTGTCCGAAAAGTGAACCGCCGATTCGCAGCCTGTACCCGTCTTCCTCATTTGTGCCGTCGAGCCAGTGCTTCCACACAAAATTGGACGGCCACACATCTTGTGGGTCATCGATCACCGTGACCAGCTCTGGGCAGTAGAGCGACCGCACGCACTGCGTGTAGCCTTGCTCGGCCCTCACGCGAAAGACCAGGTACACGATGTGAATATCCCCTGGGATACCTGGGAATCGCTCCATCACACGGACAATTATCACATTCGGTCCAAGCTGCTGCAGGATCTCGAGCGAGCCAAGGAAGCGGTGGCCGATGATGACTTGTTGGAACGTCCTGGCGTCAGTGTACGTGTCCCAGGACGCATTCACAGAGTCCATGATGTCGTAGCCGAGGAACAACTTGTGAAACTGGAAGTGAAGCACATGCCGCGTGAGATCGACCCGACGACGTTCTCTCCATCCAAGAAACTGAAACCCAGTTGTGTCTGTCTCGATGTTCCACTGAAACGAGTCGATTTCACGGAGGGCGATCTCCATCTCGATTTGGCATTCTTGATTCGTCCTTGGTCGGTAGTGTTTCCGGACAGCCGCGCAGGACCGCTGGAATCTAATACTCCAGTCTTCGGCTTGG
Source organism: Pythium rhizo-oryzae (assembly GCA_027475725.1). Classification (NCBI taxonomy): domain Eukaryota; phylum Oomycota; class Peronosporomycetes; order Pythiales; family Pythiaceae; genus Pythium; species Pythium rhizo-oryzae. Next base: position 4,318 of record JAMFLL010001193.1, on the reverse strand, counting down.
TGATCTGTCATGAGTTGAGAGACAGCATCTGCAGCTAGCTTGTGCTCCTGTAGAAGCCGTTGAAGAGCTGCCTGTTCGCGCTTAAGGTTGATGGCTTGTTTTGCCGCGAGTAATACGTGACGTACACGCATAGCGTCCGGATTCAGAAACCTTTCCCACGACAATTCGTCGAGCGTGCGCACAGCAAGGACTGCATTTTGGAGCGTGTGGCGAATCAGCCTCATGTGCTCCAAGTTGGCCTGCATCGCACAAAGCAGTTGTCAATGCAGGTCAGTCAAAGAACACACAAGAACTGCGCGGATGGGATACTATATCGTCGTAATTCACGTACCATCCGGCGCTGGCGAGCCACGCGCTCGCTGTTGCGTTTCTTTTCGCGCTCGTCGGATTCTGTCATTCCGTCAATGACGTCGATCTTCCTCGACGCATTCCCCGGACCAATGTCCCTGCCCATGAGCGACCAGCGCCAAGCAGTGCGCTCGTTCGCAGCCCAAGCGCTTTCTAGGGTGTTGTGTTCGATATTTGGATGAAGACGACGTTGAACTTGTTCACGAAACGGTTCACCAAGTCAGATGACGCAATGAACCCACGACCGTTCGATGTGCGCGATCATGTGCACGGACCCCACAGCTCATCCTTCCTGGGAACGGAAGCAGTGGGTCGGAACCGTCATGTCTGTCGACGCGCATTGTTGATCTTGCACACGTGAAGATACGAGCCACGGTGGGACGCCGCACCGTACTCGAATGCTCACCGTTATTGGTCGTCCGTCAACGAATTTGCGCCCGTGAACGCGATAGAGTCATCACCACAATCGTCGAGCAGACGACACGGTCGGCGTTTACGGCCTACACTTGCTTTGCAATCGTCAACCTTCTCCGATACAGGCCCGTTTCCCAAACGCGACGGTGCTCGACTGGGAGAGGAGCGCCTGGCGTGCTCGTGCTCGAACGCGTAGACGCAATTCCTTCATGTCACGACCCTGCCGCGGCGCTCAGTCTGTACAGGTCCCCAACGGTCCCACATGGGTTCTGAAATGAACGATCGGAGGCGACGTTGCGACTGCGATCGAAGAGGCGCTCGCACAAGCATGCCAGCGTCGCTCCCGCGCACGATTACGACCAGCCCACGGTGCGTGGACATGGTGGCATTTCGCAGAATCAACTGGCTTCTCATGCCTCGTATTCTCTTGCCTCGTGGGAGGGAGATAGTCGCCTGGCTTGGAACGCCTCGAGTCCCTCCAGAAACTTTACTAGCACGCACGCCGTCGCTTGGCTGTTCATCACGACTGCAGCCAAACTCGGACTCTGCATATCGACTGACGCAGCCCCGAACCTGGCCAACCGCAGCTAGTGTGGCCTCATATCCGCTGCACAATCTCCCCCGGTCCCCTGTCAAGAGCAAACCCAGGAACGTCGTGGGAGTCGTTGCGTCGCGTTCACTCCCCGCTGCGCCCTCGTCGCACCTCCTCACGCAGCTAAGAGCCGCGTGTCGCGCGTGCGTGTCCTTCGCGTACACGCGGCCCCGTAAGAGCGAGAGCGCGTGCGGCTGCTTCCTCTGCGTCTTCACGGGACGCGCGGCAAGCGCCAGGAGACGCGTCCCATGCGTTGGAGAGACCGTGGAAGTGCGCAAGCATTCGCCTGGAACACACCAGAGTCACCAAAATAGGATCCACCTACCTGATAACTACAGATCGGATCATCCCAGATTCTAAAAATGAGAATACAGACTTGTTGATTCTGGATATCACAGCACTGAGTATCTGGACAGTACCACAGTGAGGACAATCCTGTGGAATGTGTCACGGGTCGGCGAGTAGCTGGCGTCCAGTGAGCATGCTCTCAGCTCGCACGGCCGAGGCGAGCACTTCGAACATCCACTGGCTCGCGTAGTTGGCGCTCGCGCCGACCAACGACCCGCCGATACGCACTTCGAAGTCGCCGCTCTCGTCCTCGAGGGGCTCAAACTCGATCCAGACGAAGTTGGACGGCCACACGTCGCTCGGTCCGGCGATCACCTTCATGAGCTCCGGGCAGCAAATCGATCGTACGCACTGAATGGCGCCGCGCTCAGTCGGAGCCTGGAACACGAGATACACGATGTGCGCATTCGCCGCGACCTCCGAGTACCACTCAACGCAGCGGACGATCGCGACGTTGCTGTTCACCACTTGAAGGACTTCGTGCACTGCGCGCACGCGCTGTCCTACGGCAACGCCGTCCACGCCGTCCACGGCAAGAGCACGCGAGCCGATAAGCACGTTGTAGCAGGTATCCGTGTCGGTGAACGCTGCCCACCAAAACTTGGCGTGTTCCAGCAGGCTGTATCCCCGGAAGGTCTTTCGGAGCTGGAACTGGAACATGTCCCGCGCATGGTCGACGCGCCGCGAGTTGCTCCAACCAAGGAAGCTTTCACGCGCAGACTGCTTGTCGGTGCTCCACTGGAACGCTTTCACGACCTTGAGCGCGGCCTCCATCTCCTCACAGCAGTCCTCCATCGTCCACGGTCGAAAGTGTATCTTCACTTGCTCGTGCCAGCGTGCCACGTCCTGCTTCCAGCTCTCAACCGGATTGCTCGATACCATACCAGCTAGAACGAGCGACGCCACGTGGTGCTCTCGAAGCAAACATTTGATCTTGCGTTGTGACGCCATGAGGAATTTGATCTCCTTGCTCAACACAATGGACTTGTTCATGAGCCGTCGTACGAGCATGGCTCTCTCGTCCAGAAAGCCGCCCCACTCGACACGATTGTTTTCCTCGCCGTGACCTTCACGCTCACCATCAAGCGTCAGCATGATTGGCAACGCAGCCTCGAGCGCGGCTACCGTGGCTCGCATCGCGTCGAGGCGATCCTACGCCATCGGTCGTGGACGAACGTTAGTGTGGGGCCCAACGGAAGGAGATCTCGAGCACAACGTACCCGCCGTCGCTGCCGCTTTGCTCGCGCGCGCTCGCGCATCGTCGCTCGATCATGTGGCAACGCTTCCTCCGTGACACTCGGTTCCTGGTTCATGAGTTGGTGTTGTGTGATGGTTCAGGTTACGGTGGGCCGTGCGGGGCAACTTGTCAACTCCAGCCACCAGGAGGTCCGCTGTCGTCGGACGACTCGTGCGGAGCCATGTTACTGCAACGTTGCGACTTGATTTCTCCCGAGTCGGGGGAATGGCAGTGTAGGCACGGGGCTTGAAATCCAGTGGCAGGTGGTCCGCCAACTTGGAAGGTTCGGGTGGAGTCCAACTGTCGCACACTCTGGTTTGCAACGCAATGTCAGTCGAAATCAGGAGCGGGCGGGTCGTGTTCGGTGTGTTGCCGTCGATGTGCTGAGATGGCTCCTGTTGATCAGATCGCACGAAATGTATCCCGCCCGAGCATGCATACTATATGCATACTATATTGTATCTCACATACAAAACGTGGTTGTGACTCTACACGCATCACTGAGTGCTGACATGAGTGTTCGAGGTGTGCTCGTAAACAATAAGGCAAAAAGTGAGAGCTCCGCGAGCAGCCGTGGGATTACCGCTGGATTCCATTGAAGAGGGAATGGTGGTGAATCACAACTATCAATCGCCCATCACTGACAATCCAGGCCGGTGCGTGTGATCCGTCTGGGCTTTGTTCCACGAAAGGATTGCTGTAAACGGCAAGCCGGATTTTCCTTCGGAGTATCCTTCACCAAGGCTCTGCAATGTCTCACAAACTAGTACATAGCCGGAAAGCCGACTTAGCAGTCGTGTACCGCGAGAGCGAGCGCGAACAACACCGCGCACTCAGCCTTTCGGGAGTCTCGACAGTGAGCGTGCGTGAGATATCTCCCTATGGGTGGCAGAAACCCGCCAGTCGTCAAAGGACGCGTCGGAGACCACCACAATCGTGAAAGATGCTGGGTGTCCTGTATCCTTGCATGGATCTTGCTCCTCGACTGCAGCTTCGTGCCCGTGCGCTTGGACCGGCGTCCCCTCCCAAGAAGGTCCCCGCTTACTGTACTGTATCATACTGTAGTTGATGACCACTCCCCGATTCAACTCACCATCTTCGTGTGCATAAACGATACGCGGTGCAGGTACTCGAAAAAGAACGTTTCGTTGTGGAAAAGACAGTGTATGTATAAATGTTTTTTTCACGTCTACTCGTTCCTACGGAGCATGCATGCGAAAGCGGGGGTGGGCCAATCGAGTTGCCAAGGATTTCAGCTCTACTTGGCGCTGGACGCGACGAGCTTGGTGTAGATGCCGTTCTTCGCGAGCAGCTCGGCGTGGGTGCCCTGCTCGGCGATCTTGCCGTCGCTCACGACGCAGATCTTGTCGGCCTTGCGG
>JAMFLL010001192.1:0-18979 GCA_027475725.1 Pythium rhizo-oryzae | reverse complement strand
CAAGGCCAACGACGCGCAGCGCCGCTGGCACTCGCGGCGCCGCAGCGGCGGCAAGCGCCGCGCGCCCGACGACGACTCGGGCGGCGACACGGACGCCGCGGGTCCGGACGCCCACGCCCACGCGCCGCCGCACCCGCCTCCGCGGCCCGCGCACCCGTACCAGCCCACGCCGCAGTACCAGCAGTACCAGCAGCAGCAGCAGCAGCGCTATGCGCCGGGGCCTCCTCCGCCGGTCGCCACGGCGCCGCCGCCCGCGCATCCCCACCACGCGCCGCCCGCGAATCCGAGCCCGAGCCCGAGCCCCAAGCGCCGGTTCCTCGGGCAGCCGGAGCTGCCGGCGCTGGCCGAGGTCATGATGATGCTGCGGCAGCGCCGGCCGAACGACGGGCTCGGCCCGCCCGCGCCGAGCGCGCCCGCGTATCCTCCTCCGCCGCCGCCGCAGCAGCACGCGCGTGCGCCTGACGCGCCGTCCTACGCGGATGAGCCGCAGTGGGCTCCAGCGCACGCGCAGGCGCATGCGCCGCCGCCGCCAGCGCACGCGCGGTATTACGAGGAGCCGCCGCCGTCGCGCATGGTGTACCGTTCCGAGGGCAACGGCGCAGAGCGCGCGCGCGACGCCCCTCACCAGCCACGCTACGACGAGCGATACGAAGATCGATACAACGAGCGCTACAATGAGCGCTACGACGAGCGATACGACGAGCGATACGACCGGGGTTATGACGAGCGCTACGACGGGCGATACAGCGAGCGATACGGCGAGCGGTATGACGAGCGGTATGACCGGCGGCGGGAAGACGCGTCGGGCGATGCGCGCCCTCTGCACGCGCGGGAAGACGACAAGAATGGCGTCTCGCGGGCGTAGGGCCATCGAGTTGTCGTTTTGTGCTGATTCGCGCGTCACTATATGTGCTGCGCCAAAGCCTCTCGTCCGCTTGGACAAGACAAACGACACGCCGCTCAAGTGCCAGATACCGGAGATCGTGAACCGAGCGAAGTCAATCATACAGGGACCGGTGTGCAAATGCGTTCAAGAAACATCGGCTTCGAACGGTATTGGGAGAACGTTGGCTGGTCAAATGGCTCTTCCAGACACAGACACAAGTTGAAGGCACGGAGATTCGGCGATGTGTGTTGACGCATGAAGCTCGAGTCGGTTATATTGTAGACGGATCCAGAGCGGGGATGCGGACTGACGAGCGGGTAAGCACGTTTATCTAAATTCATCCGGTTTGGCTTGATTCGGTTTGGTGCGAAGGGCTGCGTTGCGCTTGTGACAGGTTGTTTGATGACACGGAACGGCATTCTTGGCACGGTCAGCTCACGCTCGACAAAAATATCGTGTCGCAAAGTGTCCTGTCCGGCAGGCGCTGGTTCGTCGCCATTACGTTGGTGTGACCGACAAGTGCGCGATGCGGGTCGCGGTGACGGATATGCCTAACAAGCCCACGCCACCGGATCCCGCACAGAGTCTGAGTGCGTCGTCGATCACGGCACAGCGAAGGAAACACAGAGCGACGAAGTGCCGTCCAGTCGTTTTTCGACGGGCTCGGGACGACGCGCACGCCGTGCGTGATCAAGTTGTCCAAGTGGCAGTTCGCGCTTGTGTGGGCCGTGCTGGTGGCGCTACATGCGCTCTCGAGTATCTACTTCTTTTACGTGACATACCTGCACCACTATCTACTTCTGATCGAGTACGAGCCGACACTTGCAGCGCTGGGCGACGACGTGGTAGGTTACTTCCCGTCGGTCATGGCCGTCAACGGCTCGCTTTGCGTTATCCACGCGATCGCACTGATCAACCCATTGGTCGGTTCGCTGCGGCACCGACGTCTCGTCTTCTGGTTGCGACCACACACAAGAGAGGACCAGGAAGCTGCACCGACCAAGTCGCTCCCCCATGTTGCGCTGTCGCTGATTGTGGGATCCAATACCGCGTCGCGCTTGTCGTCAACGACAGAGAAAGTCATCGGCACCACAGGCTTGTTCGGCATTGAGGGAGAGTATTTTGACATCGTATTTCGTGTTATGGAGCTCTTCGAGAACGCCGCACAAACGTACCAGGCGTTCAAATTGAGCAGGCTCGTGCCGACTGTGTGGATCAACCGCATGTACGCGATTCTGATCTCGCTATGTTGCTGGGCGACGCCGCTTCTACATCATTTTATCGGCCAACGCGTTGCGATCCACCGCGTGCTGTGTCTCGCGATGGACACAATATTCGACTTCGTCGGGCTCACGGTGTTTCTGCTGGCGATCATTCTGCTCTACGTGAATTTATTCGACGCTGCCTACGGTGACTTTCCGATGGCGCTGTACTACGACGACGTGTGGTACATCGACGCCGTGGCCAGCAGCTCTTCGTGCTCGACTGGTTCGATCTCGTCACCAAAACGCTACCGGCGCTATCGGTGCTGGTGTCGCTGCTTCAGCTGCGTCAGTGTTTCGTAGTGCGGTCCACCTATGCGACAGCCATAATTCAAGATTCCAGTGCAGGTGGAGTTCAAAATCAACCAACTGTGGTCTCCTCAGCTACCGCCGGCAACGCAGGTTCGACCCAGTTGATTGCAAAGGCGACAAATTACCTTGTTCACGCTCCAAGCTCCAGTCTCATGGACCGTGGGCCGCCGAAACTATTCGCGAGAGGAGCTTTCACCGGATTCTCAATTGGCTGTTCATGATTTGGGGGTTTGCCATCGTTGGTATCCACCTCCATGGGACGGTTATCGCAAGCATCGGCACCAACACCGCCTGTTTCCTCAACTTGCGACCGTGGTTTTCGACAAACTACAACTGCGCCGTGCTTGAGGTCAACTGCGAAGCTCTCGGTCACGTGGGTCACTCGGTGGATGTGGATGCAGCGCTCATGGGCTTCGAAGAAGGCAAGCTGCGTGCGCTGATCTTCTCTGGGTGTCAGGAGTTGCAAATCACACCTAGCATCCGGCGACTTCGTCAGCTACAGATGCTCAAGATCTACAACTCGACCGTCCAGAGCTGGCCGGAGGAAGCAGCACTGCATGCAGAGTACCACCCGGGGATCACGTTACTATACGGGGGGCACACCAACTTCACCAACGAAGGACTGCCGCCAGGTCTGCTGTCCGAAGCATTCCCGCCATCGCTTCAGGATATCGAGTTTTGCGTCACAAACCTGACGTCGCTGCCGACGGAGCTCAAGGCGAAGTGGGGCTTTATCCAGTTCTTTGTTCTCGAAGGCAGCCCGGGCATCAAGGAATTCCCTCAGCCGCTCGTGGAGCTCGGTGTTCCGCAGCTGTCGCTCTCTGGGAACAACATCCGCTCGATCCCTGACACTCTTCTCTCACATCAAGCATTCTGGTCGTTGTCACTTAGTGGTAATCCGCTCACAACGCTACCTGCAACGATCGGCACACTCAGTGAACTCTACCGGCTGCGCCTCGGGTACACCGGGCTCACCAATCTACCGTCGTGGATGCTGGATAGTAGCGTCACCGCTGCGGAGAATACGTTTGAGCAGGTTGTGGATGTGAAGGTGGGAGGGTCTCCGTTGTGCTCGCAGTTAGCTGAAGCACCACAAACAAACCGATACTTTGCGGTGGACTGTACGGCTGATCCGGAAGAGAACTGTTGCTTGTGTACCTGCTCGCAGCTGAAGAAACACTCAGGGCGAGGCGTCGGTGGGAGCTTCTCGAGTCAAGCTCATAGAGCCAGCGCTGTGACAGATCAGGTAAGTGTTCTCGATCATGCGCACGTGAGGGCACCCTCTTGGCCTAACCGTGGTGATTTGAACGTGTAGCCTTGGCGAACGGAAACGTTGCGCTGTGTGAACCGCCACCGTTACACTACTGAAGCATAGTCCCAGAAGGCATACCAGAACAGCGAGCGCGATAAGTGTTTTACCCACTCCACCTGCACCTCCTGCTCCGACAAATCCTCACCGAATGACGGCGAAAGCGCCACTACCGCATTCCCATCACGCGCATGCGAGCCTGAGTCCCAAGTACCACGTCTTCGGCTCCCCGGCGTTGTCGGTGCTCGCCAAGGTCGTGATGATGTTGCGACAGCCCCGATGGACCGACAAGTTGGACCCATGCGCAGCCTCGTGCGCATGTGCCGCCGTCGTGTCGTGCGTGGCGTAACATCCCGAATCGACGAGCGGGATTTGCGACGACTGGGAGACGCGGTGGGCGACGAGCGACTACTCACGAGCGGAAAGATGAAAAAGAGGCGTCTCGCGAGCATGAGGCAGTCCAGGTATCTTACTTTGTGAGGTGAATGTCCGTCGCAAGGTAGCCCAAGCCGACGAAATCCGAGTTTTCCCAGGCACAACAATCGATACTCCCCAATATTCGCAAAAGACGACGAGCATGGAAAGCGCTGGTGTAGATACATCAAGAGTGGACTGCCAACTAACGTGCGGTAAGCTCATGTTTCTAAATTCATCGGATTTGGCTCGATTCGGTTCGGTACTCACTGAGGACTGTGTTTGGGCTTGTGACAGATTATTCAACGCCTTAGCACCGGTGTCGTGGCAAGGATCAGATCACGCGTGCCAAAAATAACGGGGTTCAATGTGCCTGCTGGATCACGACCGTGTCGGGTTCGTCAACACGAGCTCTGCGCTGCGACCACTCAAAATCGCACGATGCGGGTCGCAGTGGCGGATCCCCCGAGCAAGCGTACGGTATCGGATCGCGTTCAGGGACCCCGCACATCGCTGACCGGCACGCAACGGATTAGCACAGAGCGACGAAATGTGGTCCACGCGTCACTTCGAACGAACCGCACACCGTGCGTCATCCCTCTGTCAAAGTGGCAGTTCGCGCTTGTCTGGACCGTGCTGGTCTCGCTCCACGGGTTGTCAAGCATCTACTTCTTTCACGTGACGTATCTCCACTACTACATCCAGCTGATCGAGTATGAGGCGACCTTCTCAGCGCTGGGCGACAACGTAGTTGGTTACTTCCCGTCGGTCATGGCCATCAACGGCTCGCTTTGCGTAATCCACGCGATCGCACTGATCAACCCATTGGTCGGTTCACTATGGCATCGACGTCTCGTCTTTAGGGTGCGACAAGAAGAGCAGGAAGGCGCTGCGACCAAGTCGTTCATCCACATCGTGCTATCGCTGGTTCTGGGGTCCAAGGTCGCGTTGCGCTGGTCGTCAATGACAGAGAGGCTGATCGGCACCACGGGCTTGTTTGGAGTCGAGAGCGAGCACTTTGATATCGTGTTTCGCGTGATGGAACTTGTCGAGGACGCCGCGCAAACGTACCAAGCGTTCAAGTTGAGCAAGCTAGTGCCGACGGTATGGATCAACCGCATGTATGCGATTCTGATCTCACTGTGCTGTTGGACGACGCCACTGCTGCACCACGTGATCGGCCATCGCGTTGCATTCCACCGCGTGCTTTGTCTCGCAATCGTCACACTGTTCGACTTTATTACGCTCACGGTGTTTCCATTGGCGATTATTCTTCCCTACGCGAGTTCGTTTGACACAGCCTACGCGGATTTTCCAATGGCGTTCTACTACGACGATGTATGGTTCGTCGACGCCGTGGCCGAGAACCAGCAGCTCTTCGTGCTCGACTGGTTCGATCTCGTCACCAAGACGCTGCCGGCACTTTCGGTACTCGTGTCGTTGCTTCAGCTCCGCCAGTGCTTTGTGCTTCGAACGTCAGCGACGACGGCACCTATGCAAGTGTCGCGTACTAGCGGATATGACAATGAACCGCCAGAGGCCTCCTCACCTGGATCGACCTCCTGGATTTCCACGACGAAGCGCATTCTTCCTCGTGGCCAAAGCTCAAGTCTTGTCGACCGCGAGCCACCCAAATCGCCTCGCGAGAAACAGTTCCACCGCTTCCTCAACTGGCTGTTTGTTATGTGGGGTATTGTGATCGCTGCCGTCCACGTCCATGCGACGACAGTCGCTAGAATGGGCGACAACTGTGCGTGCTACCTTCACCTGCGACCGTGGTTTTCGACAAACTACAACTGCGCCGTACTCGAAGTCAACTGCGAAGCTCTCGGTCACGTGGGTCACTCGGCGGATGTAGATGCAGCGCTCACCGGCTTCGAGGAAGGCAAGCTGCGTGCGCTGATCTTCTCGGGTTGTCCAGAGTTGCAGATCACACCTAGCATCCGACGATTTCGCCAGTTGCAGATGCTCAAGATCTACAACTCGACCATCCAGAGCTGGCCCGAGGACGCAGCACTGCACGCATACCATCACACCGAAATCACATTACTTTACATGGTGCACACCAACTTCTCGAGCGACGGTCTGCCGCCCGGACTCCTGTCCGACGATTTCCCGCCATCGCTCCAAGATATTGAATTATGCGTGACAAATCTGACGTCGCTGCCGATGCAACTCAAGGCGAAGTGGGGCTTCATACAGTTCTTTGTTCTCGAAGGCAGTCCGGGCATCGAGGAGTTCCCTCAGCCGCTCGTGGAGCTCGGCGTTCCGCAACTGTCGCTCTCTGGGAATAACATCCGCTCGATCCCTGACACTCTTCTCTCACATCAAGCATTCTGGTCGTTGTCACTTAGTGGTAATCCGCTCACAACGCTACCTGCAACGATCGGCACACTCAGTGAACTCTACCGGCTGCGCCTCGGGTACACCGGGCTCACCAATCTACCGTCGTGGATGCTGGATAGTAGCGTCACCGCTGCGGAGAATACGTTTGAGCAGGTCGTGGATGTGAAGCTGGGAGGGTCTCCGTTGTGCTCGCAGTCAGCTGAAGCACCACAAACAAACCGATACTTTGCGGTGGACTGTACGGCTGATCCGGAGGTGAACTGGCCGCTCGTGTACCCACTTGCAGCAGAAGAGGCGATGCGAGCCAGGCGGCGTGTGGCACTTCTAACCAACCACCACATTTGACAGGTTCGAGGAAGAGCTGACGAAGAGACGAATACTACGCGCTCAGGGCTAAACCGTCGACAAAGCAGCCGTGTACCATCGGAATTGAAACCCAGACACTTGCCGCGATAGACTTCTCGGCCCCCAGAGACTGTCCGTACGCCTCACAAACGACAAACTGGGGGGCTGTGGCAGCTGTAATTGCACACGCTTCGTGCACCTCGCGAACCAGTACACGTGCACGTTCTGCCTCAAAGACTACGCCGACGGCTACAACGGACTCGGTTCATCCTGAGGAAGGGCTCAACATGCAATAACAGCGTGAAAGATGTGAGCCCGTCAAGCACGACTTCCCCACGTTCTCCAACGCCGACGTTACAATGCTAGCTGGGCAACGCGGCCGCATGGACGCGGCGAGATTTCGGGGAGGTTAGAGCATGCTGCTATCAGGCAAAACAATCCACACGATATCGTCCGTCTCGGCAATCGCTGATCATCCGTGATCGGGCCTCCCTCGTTGTTCTCGTTCCATTGATCCAGCGCACGGCCCCAACACCCACAGTCATCGTCTCGTCTAGCGTGAACCGCGAGATGCCAAAGTCGGTGAGCTTTGCTTGCATGTCTAGGTCCAGAGGCACGTTGCGTGACTTGAGATCGCGGTGGAGGATCGCCGGATCAAACGAGTGCAAATACACGACGCCCTCAGTGATGTCATGTGCGAGCTGTGCCACTTGTGGCGTCCATCTTGGCTCCACTTTCGCAACATTGTCAAGGAATGACCGCAAGTCTATCGCCAGCCATCAAGTCGGTCACCAACGCAAATGTCACTCTCACTCTCCTTGGTCCACACGACACCCACACTGCTTACGGTACGAGGGTGGGCCAGCGTGAGCACGAGCTTGATCTCATCGATGAACATCTCGACCGAGTCCCGCTCCGAATGCTTGAGGGTTTTCACTGCGACGTCCTCGCCCATAAAAGAGGCATTTCCCCAAACATGTCGCTGCCCAACAGTGAGATGGGCTCCACGAGATTCTCGTCCAGTCGATGACGGAGCAGGAGAGGGTCCACATACAGCATTTCGAGCTGCGCAGGGAAAGCGCCTTTTTCAATAAAGTCGATCTTGTTCAGCAACAAGTTGCTACCGATAGACCACAGCCACGATGTCGTAAGAGCTCCACACCGAACGAGATCGATCCACATCAGCAAACACACAGCTGCGCCACGTTTTCGCGCAGGTCACATCGCGTTACGTTCTGAATGCGATTGACGGACAAGTCCCTCGCACACTAACCGTCAATGTTCCAGCAACACCGCCGTATGAACCAGGCTAACCACTCACTCACATGTGTGTCAGCAGTGGGAAAGAGGCGCTGGGCAGCGGGAATTCGGTCAGTGCGGTGTTGCGAAGCCTAAACGAAAAGCCACGGCACAGTGAGCTCGACCGCACACCGCTTCCAGACGGAGCAACGCCGTACAGCGAGAGCAGGTTCCGAAACGTCAGGTTGGATGCAGCGCCGGCTTGTCGAGGCAATGGACACTTGACGTTCTCGAGGTGGATAATCTTCAGGCCCTGGTGGGTCGCAAAGAACGTCCCGGGCAGCTCGAACGGCACGACGTCGCCGCGCGGCACGAACGCGTTCTCACTCGTGCCCCCGTAACTGACTTGCTCGGGCTCTTCGTTGCCGAAGATGACCAGCTCCGTGTCGCCGCCTGCCACGCGGTCACCTGCGAGGCGTTGAGCACGAGCCGCGGCAGCGCCGCGCCGCTCCACACGCGCGTGTCCTCGACGGGCGTCGCGTTCGTGAACAGCGCGATGTACCAGGTCGCGACGCTGGAAGTCGGCGCCGAAACGCACTCGAAGCCGCAGGCATCGCCCCTTCGACACGCGCGCGTCCCGAAGGCCGTGGCCGCGCCGCACTCACTGGAATACGCGGGCGGGAAGAAGATGCAGAGGCCGGTGGCGTTACAGTCTTCGGGACAGCTCGTAGTGAGCGCCGGGCGCGTCGCCGACGGGCGGACACGCGATCAGCGCCGGGGCGACCAACAGCGACAGCGCGACAGTCGCGAGGCCCCGCAGGCGCAACGACGGCGGTGGCGGCGCCATGGCGGCGATGCGGAAGTGACGGCGCGCGGGCGAGGAAGCTTGGGACGCGCGGGATGGGTGAGACTGTACCCTTCCAGGGTTCACTCGCCAGGATGCTAATGGGAGGAGTGTATCGAGGCTAGCCCAATCAATTCGCTAGTCCAGCCTAGTTCAGAAGACCCTAGGACAGCAAGGCCGCATGTTTTGTCGTGAGCGTCCTGGCTTTAGTAGATGCAGTTTTGCGCCATCAGCAGGCAGAGAGCGCTTCTGTGTAATAGCAGGGGACGAACGCTGGGCGTGGGTTATGTCGCGGGTCTCAGCCACAACCTTTGGAGGGCAATCTATGGGAGGAACACTCGGACTATCAGACGTCCGCACTTTGCTTGCCCCCGGAGATTGCGAAGTGAGTTGGCGGTCTTGTTGCTAACCTGCATAACTCATCTCCAGCTCACCGAGCGTGGCCCGTGGTGAGTTGGAGATATGGCCGGAGGAAATCACATACCCCTCTCTCTCTCTCTCGGTCCAAGTGGGCCAGAAAATGTGCGGTCCCTCTCGTGTCAAATGCCAACCACAGAAAACACCTCCGGTATCAAATGCCAGTTGAGGTACAAGAGCTATCGATTAGAAGAGGATTTTTACGATGTTTGGAAATCCATAAAACAAAATTGGTTTATGGCCCGCCGGGCCCTCGAAACAAACCGCCCGGGGCTTGATCCGCCGTGCGCGGGTGCGTACGCAGCTGATGGCCCTCACTTGCGAAACTTCCTTCGCTCTCGGAGGTGCGCGACTCACTTCGGATCTCTTCCCTTCCACTCACGCTCCCCACCCATGAACCAGCTCGGCTCCCTCTGCCGATACCCCAGCAAGCCGTGCGCCAACCCACGCTCGCTCAAGGACGACGGCTCGCCCCACCGCTTCTGCGCGCTCCACCGACAGAAGGCGAACGACGCGCAGCGCCGCTGGCATGCGCGCCAGCGACAACTCGGCGAGACGCGCCGGTCATCCGCGGCGGTCGGAGACGAGAGCGACGAGAGCGACGAGCAGTCCGCCAAGCGCAGCCGCGTGGTCAAGCCAAAGCCGCTCGAAGACCAAGCTGATGCGACCGAATCTACGCCAACTCAAGAGACGAAGGAGAGATCCAAACGCACGTCTGTTGCTGTCGAGCACAGCGTGTGGCTCACGTCTCAGACGGAGGATCGAATAGTGTCTGAAGACAAACTATTGCGAGAACTGGGCGACTTTCTCATGGAGCTGGACGATTATATCCTCAAGGACACGCCCTACGCAACGTCCAGCGCATGCTTTATTGGATCACGTGAGCTCTCGTCCGTGTTATGAGGAGCGCGTTGAGCTAGGTACAGTAGATCTAGTTGGTGGCTACGGACATCTCAATATATTCTTGATGTGTTTTTGCCTCTGCAAACAAACAAACCAAAACAATCAGGATCCATGATGGCCGCGCCTTGGCTGTACGTTCCCCTTACTCTCCATCGCTCCCGCATCAGTGTGTTTTGATTTCGAAAGCGAATGCGCTCTTCGGACACGGACAATTGCATAAAAGTAATTTCCCCGTGTCATAGTGCACGCTCTTTTCAAACCTTCTCGTTCACGCTTGCAGCTGAGACACAGACCTCGCTCTTGATGTCTTGTTGATACAGCATACTCGCTGACCCAACTTCACGTCACGCTTTTGAACCTCTTCCTCAACATCTATCGAGTGTGTGTTTTGTTCTGTTCGACAGCGTGAAAATCTGAGACGAAATCAAATCTTACCCAGGGGGGCGCCCTCGAATACCGAGCGGCATGCCCATCACGAACTCTTGCCCGCCGAATCCTGCTCGCGAAGTGTACAGTGCGTCTGCACTGAGCGAACGTCACGGTCAATCAAATTCGACCTCCGCCTCTGAATGAATCGTAGCGGTCATGAGAGGACGAACGTACCGCGAAGATGCTGCGATGGATATCTGGCGCAGTTTCGAGGTCTCTGTCCGAGAAGTCCGCCCTTAGGAGTTGTCCGCGTCTTGCTAAATGGTGATGTAGCACTTCTTTTTACTTCTTGCTCTCTGTTGCTCGACCGGGACGGTTTTCACAACTCCAGGATTGCAACTCCGCCCGTGATGGATCTCCATGGCTTGCTACTGCACCGTCTAGCTGGAAGCAGGTAGCTGAAGGATTATTGACATCTCCACGACACACGTCAGACTTCACAACCTACGAATGTACCGCCAATACGCCATGTAAATCCTGCAGCAACCACACACCTGTTTTGTATTCGTCACGACGCAGCACATGCAGCTTTCGTGATGGATAACGATTGCGAGCAAAACCAAAACAGAGGGATTTTCAGACAACGAGTTGACGCTCAGTCTACTTCGTTTGGACACCCACCTTCGCGGGCCGATCGATCAGCGCCAGGACGTCCAAATCTTGGATCACGCTCATGTCGTCGCTGCTGTTTCTCACGAACAATTTTGTATGTGAGGGAGGGCATATAGTTTCTACTATTTGCCCATCCAAAATTGGTCGAACCTTCCTTCCCAGGTGCTCCAAGATGCCCCCGAGACTGAGTGGCTAGGTGAGCAGCTCGCACTTTCGAGGCACTCTCGAATAAATTTGAATATGGAGCGGATCAGTGGTGGATAGATGCTGCGTTCCGACTAACACGAGTATCGTCCGCTACATACAGTCGATCGCGGGTCAGACTGCAACTCGGTTGTGATCAAATGCCCAAGAAGGTTCACGTCAGCGGACACTACGAGTATCTCGAGGAGCAACACGCCCGTGCTAACCACACAACGCGACATCAGCCAGAGAGAACGACCACACTGCACTCTGAAACACACGCGCTCGAGTCCACATCGTCGCAGTGCCAGGACTCACCTCTGACCAGCGTTTGGTTTGAGTCGTGGATGGAGGATGCTACGGCGACAGCTTTTTTCGATTGCTTCTGTCGTCATGTGCTTGATCAGTACCGACACTTCCTCCGATCAATCGGCCTTCGCTCACTCGCGATCGTCCAGGAAACCGGGTGGGGGCTTTGATTGACGGCATAGAACCCAGAGCACCAGGTGACAAACGGACCAGTTAGGGAGATCATTGCTAGGGCCCTCGGCCTTCCAACCGACATCAAAAACTAGCTCGGTGAACATCCAATGGGACCTACACGTTGGATTTCTCTCGGTTCTCTCTGGGGCGCAGGCAAAACAAAAAGTGACGCACGGATTCCGAGCGCGAAAAGCAACCAGCTTTCCACAGGAAGACCAAAAACGGGCTCTAGTCCGATCATAAAATCAATATATCTTTTTGTTCTCTCGACAGTCCGCGCAATAATAGCACACGATGTATCTCGTGGCGGGGTCGGTGAGCCGACACGGGAGGTTCAGAGTGAGAGTCCTTGTTGCTTTCCTCAAGCGCAACCCAAACGGTCACCGAAGATGGTACTTCTCATAGGCTTTCGCCTCGTCAACAAGCTACGATGTCCAGGAACCTGTGCATTTGCCATCAGTGGCAGTCTATCACTGGTTTTCCAGATCCAGATGTGACGATCAACCGAACCAGTTGGGTGCCCAGGCGCTGTGCCCGTCTTGGTTAGTGTGATTTACCATTGGTTAATCACCGAGTTGGACTGGGATCACCACACCGCAGAGCCAGGTCAATTGAGCTTGGCCCGAGCGGAGAACCGGGATCCGGCCTGGCTCTGCGTGCATGTGCGCTTGTGGACACGGCGTGGCCGGTGGACAGTCCACCGGGAGGGCACCTTTTCGGACGTAGCCGGGACGGCGATCGGGAGTCTCCGATTGTTCCACACTGGACCAGCAAAGTCTCGTTTGGCTCTCTTCTTCTTCTCCTCCTGACCGCCACGCGCCCATCCACAGTTGCACTGTTGAAGGAGGAGGCTGAGCCTCAGGCTCCTCCTCCTCCAAGTTTGGAGGAGGCTCCAACAGTGCAACTGTGGATGGGCGCGTACCGGTCAGCCAGGCGCGACGGCAAAAAGATATATCGATTTTTGGTCATGGATATTTCCATCCAAAGGAACATCAGTGTACAGTACCCAGTGGAGGAGATCCGTGGAGTTGAAGGATTTCTCGGCCCCCTTTGTCGATGGGAGCGAGAATGCGAGATGAATCAGCTGCGCCCACCATGCTTCAAATTCCAGGGCAGCGCGTCCCATCTCGCGTACTGGAATTGGAGCGGTTCCGAGTCCACGATCCGCGACGATCAGGGAAGGAGCGCCAGCGCCGGGTTCCACACAAACAAGAGTTGAGTTACTGAGCGTTTGCCCTACAACTCAGCCCGCATCGTGGGTGCTACGACGGAAGAATGGCCGGCCCGCGAACTGGTCCCATCCACTGGCGCCGCTGGGCGGTCTGCTTGACAGACTCTGTCTGTGTGTCCAGCCCTGGGACGCCACAGAATCAGCCAGCGGGCCAACGACACACCGCAGCATGAACAGCCTCCACGCTCACTCAGAGATCCGCTGCCAAACGCACCCACACAAACACAAACTACGAGATACCCTCGACTATGGACGCCGCGCACTGCAAGTACGTCAGCAAGCCCTGCTACAATGCGCGCTCGCTTAAGAACGACGGCTCACTTCACCGGTTTTGCGCGCTCCACCGCCAGCGCGCCAACGACGCGCAGCGCCGCTGGCACGAGCGCCGCCGTCGAAGCGGCCGTGTGAACCAGCCACTGGACAGCGATAACAGCGACGAGAGCGACGCGAGCTCGAAGAAGCGCCGTCGCGTGGACGCCACTCAAAGGGATGCGCTTCTTACGATACCCGCCGCACTCGACGCGTGGCTCCCTGTCGCGAGCAAGACGGCATGGACTTTCGAGCTAGGGTTCACTCCGTTGGCGCCGTTCGTCCACGCACCCGGCAAGACCTTCACCGACGAGGATCTCGTGAATCTCGATGCGTTTATGTCGGAGCTTGACGAGTTCGCGGCCGAGGAAGTGCGCTTCACGCCGGACGCCGCGTTTGCCCAAGCCTTTGAGGAGGGATTTGTGCTGCGCCTGTAGCACAAAATGCCCAGCGCTCGCACTGCAAGACCGTTCCGTCACGCCGATATATTATACAGCCGTGCTTGTGTGGTACGCGCCGCCAACTCGTATCGTATTCATCCGAAAACTACAAAATCATCTTGAACCGATCTCATAATCACGACAACAACGATCACTTATTAACTCGATGGTCGAAATGGGCGCAGGCGGCACCGTCGTCCACGCCCACGCTGCATGCATCTCAGCTGCTTCAACGCACGAATCTACAATGACGATTGCACGCTCAATCGTCGCTGTACTTGACCTAACACCGCGCAGCGCCTCCGGCACGTGCGACAGCGTTATCGAGATCAGAGGCAAATGCAGCGACAATCGATTCAATTGACAAGAGCGCCACAGAAGCTTAACCGTGTGAGGGCACCGAATCTGGTGGACGACGAAGTCACTGCTCAAAGTGGCGCCAACATGACATGCGGGGCGGAGCGGACGATCGCGCTGAGCTTACAATTGCTGGACAGCCTGTGCGTCGTGTCGTTCTTAACGACTCGGTAGCTCTGGAAGCCGAGTGGATCAACTGCACAAAGTTCTTTGTGGACACGAAATTCCCCTTTCACGGTGCCACTTGAGCAGAGTATGCTGCGCCTACAATATTCGGAACACCTGAGGTCCGACAATAGTCCCGGGTTACTCCATGATGATGACAGAATGCAAGTCTATTGAGCGCACTGAAAGTACTCTAGTAGCTCTTGCTCGGACAGCAGTGCGCACTGCCACCGTACTTCTACAACTTGAACCCCAGCAAGTTAGAGCATGCTGCAGCACGATTAGAGTTCAGAAAAACAATTACCTTTATGACATAGAGGTAATTGTGGGCGTCAGGCGCTTGCTAGTCATGACCCCTACGCTCCACGTCACCACGATAGGCTGCAATTGGTTCCGAACATTGGAATGGATGCCTGACGCAGTTTCCAGGGCTCCACCGAAGACAACCGCCCAAAACGCGGCCAGACCAGCGCACTGCGTTGCAACAATGCGGCACCTAGGGGGGGGGGGGGGGGGAGGATTCCTGCCTCTCTTTCACCTGTAGGTACAGATTGTTCGCCGAATAAGCCGCTAGATAAAGCTGATTAACCGGTAATAGTTAATGTTCTGGAATATGCATGATCCCAATTCGTATAGTTTGTCACATGCAAGAATGCATTAACTGTGTTTCACTATATATTAGATGGGTGACTTATTCGACGAACAAATTGTACAGCGAACTGGCTGGGGGCAGCCTGCGGGCGACAGCCTTGTTCGAGCGGGAAATGGATCGGGCCGTCGACGTGGTGGACGTGGCGGAGGCGACGAAGTTCCTCAGCGGCGTTGGAAAACGCATTTCGTGCCGCTTCGCTTCGCTCCGCTCCAAGAAATACCCATTCGTCTCAATGAGACTGTCGGCCCGACAGTCGATTGTGACGTAGACAGTTCGCGATTGACACAGCAACCTGTCGTGTCCCGGCTTTGTTGCATTTGGGGTCACCCCGGTGATCAACTCGTCCCGGCTTTGTGCTAGTCTTGGTCACCCTGTGCGATCATCGGTCGTGGCCCGGTTTTGTACCGTTTGGGGTCAACTTGCTCGCACGAAGAGGGAAGCGTTGGAAACCATCGTACCACGGCTGATTTCTCTAACGGCAACTTTTGTTGTCGTCCCGTTCACACGAGGGCGCCTCTCGCCTCCAGCCCTCGCGGGATCATCCACAGCAGCTGCCCACGCGGAATTCCAAAGCGAGACCCTGTCCATCCACCAGGGCTGCTCCACGAGAGGTCTTGCGCTTACTGGGCGCGCTCACTCGTCTCACTTCAAAACTCGCGACCTCTCGATCACCGCACTCGCCACAACCACACCGCGATGAACCACCCACGGTGCATGTACCCCAGCAAGCCCTGCTACAACGCTCGCTCCTACAAGGACGATCGCACGCTCCACCGGCTCTGCGCGCTCCACCGGCAGCGAGCCAACGATGCGCAGCGCCGGTGGCACGAGCGACAGCGACGGGAGGCCAACCAGTGGCGCGCGTCCAGCGACGACGGCAGTGCGTATGAAGACGAAAACCAGTCCGCACCGGCACCAAAGAAGCGTCGACGCGTGTGCGCTCCAAGCCACGAGATCGCCGTCGTTCCAGTTGACGACAAGTTCGCCTCTGGCCGGGAGTCTACGCTTCCGTTGTCCCCGGTTGTGGTTGACACGGCGTGGGGTGATGAGCTCGCGACCACGCCGTGTTTGGATCCGCTGGACGACAATTTAACCCTCCTCGAAGGCGAATGGCTGGACATCGCTGCGTTCTTTGTGGATCTCGACGCCTCACTTGAAGACGCACGGGCTCTGGCGCTGGCGCCAGGTGAGCACACCACGTTGCGCATATAGACTTGGTAGTCTATAGGGGATATCCGAGAATCGTCTTTGGATCAACTTGTAGATATTGTATGTAAGAAACATGAAGTGCTTACACCCCGTTCGCTGTGCTTCAGTCGCTCATAGTGCTTATCGGACTTACATCAGAGACACAAAGAGACAGTTCCTGTGCTCTGAAGAAGGTGTTCCTTTCTGAAAACCTGAGAGACCATGGTGAGTTCTATGATGTATGCACCTCATTTTTTCAGGGTGAAAGAGCACTGGCTTAGAGACCGCCACCGCAACGCACTCGTAACGGATGACCATCGAAACGGTGGAAGATGGCAAACGCGAAAACTCGAAGACTGACGCAAAGGGGACTAAGGACTGGAAAGCAGAGCCACTCAAGTACCGATTATACATGCTGTACATAGTGTCCTTTGAGTCTATTGTGGCACGACCTCTCGATACACGACTCCACTCCGCGTGACCGACGTAATTCACCGAATTGTGTTCGCTCAGCTAGCAGCGTTGCAGGTTGGATACGGAGACGTTGTTGACCTCGTTCGGCGCATAGTCCGGACGAGACTACGCACTTCCATACTGTACATGCTCGATGAGTTGACCAACCTCCTTTCGGCGTGCCCGCCTTGTCCACAAGCGGTGTTGCGTGTCAGGGCTGAAGTGGCGCACCGAGGAAATACAGTCTCCGGCACGAACAGGAGCCAGCGATGGCGTTTACGTGAGTGCCTTGCATGCGTGGTCCATCTATCGGTCGCTGAACGAACGAAAATAGTTGCTCACGGGCTCAGCTATCCCTGGATCTGAGAAAAGGTGATAGCTACGCACTTGAATTCATTTGCATGCGATAGATCATCGCAAACGCACTTGAATCCACGGCCGACCGAAGAGTTGAGGCCCCACAAATCAGTCTCGCAGGCTTCAACATGGCTGTGTGCACTGTGTGCTGACCCAAATTCGGCCAAAGCCGATACAGTCGCGTGAGCCTTATGTGGTACGGTGCAGCACGCCGTACTGTGCGGTACACGAAGCACCGCGGCCGCGTTGGTCCCGCCTCATTGTCCCACTATGCTGTACACCTTTGCTAGTTGGGGCTGCTGCAATCCAGCGAGCTGTGTTCGCGCAGTCAGTCGAGTACCACATGTGAGATCCAGACGTTGTCGACCAAGTTCTGAGCATAGTCAGGCCGGGGCACGTCGTGCGTTTAGTCTATCTCACGGACTCTCAGCGACTCCACCCCGAGTAGAGTTCTGTGTTAGCGTGACACACAAAACGGACGTGCTGCAGGAACAAGAGCGGATACTGGCTGTTGGCGCCGGCTACTAGGCACTGGCTGCTAGGCGCTCGCTGCACCCGGTTTATTTCACCCCCCGAATCGACCTCAGTTCCAATTTCGCTATCGTCGACGCAACCAAACGCTCCAATTCCTCACTTCAACACCTCGATGGACCACACACGATGCATGTACCCCAGCAAGCCCTGCTTCAACACTCGATCCCGTAAAAACGACCTCTCGCTCCACCGGCTCTGCGCATTCCACCGGCAGCGAGCCAACGACACGCAACGCCGATGGCATGAGCGGCAGCGCCGCGAGACCGCCGAGTTGCAGGCGTCCTGTGAAGGCGGCAGTGCCGACGCAGACAGACCAGTTTCTCCACTTAAGAAACGTCGTCGCGTGCAAGCTTCAGGTCAAGATGCCACGGTCGACGCGGCGACCAGTGAAGGCGAGTACGGGCTTGAGCTTCCGTCGTCCCCGGACGTGGCGGACGCTTCGTGGGATGTGACGCCCTCGCTGGCTTTGCTACTTGAACCATTGGATGGCTCGGATGAGGTCCCCACGCTGCTGGAGAACGAGTGGCTGGACATTGTAGCCCTCCTTACCGAAATGGAAGACCTCACTAGCCCAACGCCAAAGCTGTTGGCACGGACGAGCATCGGTTCCAACTCTCTGGAGAACGATCTCTCGTGCTACATATAGAACCATGATTCACCTACGAAGATCGACCTCATAGGAGCCTTGTCCAGAGTAAAGGGCAATCTCATGGCTTGTTAATGCCCGAAACGATAAATGAGCTGAGCTGTAGAACTGTGTGAATGATTCCTTTGCTGAGAAAGACTTGATGATCTCAATACTGTGTGCTTCCACTTGCTTGGATCCCTACGTGCTGTAGACTCCCATTTGTGCATCAATCTGTAGTAAGGCCGCGCGCAATGGTGCGTTGACAGTATTGTCGCTTGGGCACGCCATTCCCGAGCTACACAATCCAGTGGCCCTCACGCTGTACATCTACAGTATTGTTGAAGCACCACTGGACCGATTCCCGTAGAGATTTAGAAGGCTTTTTGAAGCTAAAATTTCGGTTCTCGACGCTCTAAATCTTATTTAGTCCATCTAGACCCCCTCGCTAAACTCAAATCTAGCGAGGGGGGGGGGGGGGGACCCCCCTCGCTAGAAATTTAGCTCGTCTAAACATCCTAAATTACATACCCTTTCATACATGATATGTTCAATTAGCGGAGTTTGACCAGTTAGACGGTCTAACGGTCAACTTTAGGTCTTCCTCCGCTGCTTCCTGACGCCGCACACGGACGCTGCGGAGAGCGAGAGCGACAAGTACCCAAGTAGCCACCGCGCTGTGGT
>JAMFLL010001190.1:0-18997 GCA_027475725.1 Pythium rhizo-oryzae | reverse complement strand
GATGAAGTGCGCGAGCATGTCCATGAGGTTGGCGAGCGGCGCGTTGTGCCACGAGATGAGCTTGATGAACCAACCCCAGCCCTCGGCGAAGCAGACGTGTTTGCCAGCCGCGTAGTCCCAGTCGAGCAGCTCGTCATGTTGGCCGGCGGGCGGTTTGAACTCTAATGGCTTGAAGTAGGCCCACACGGCGTCCGTGTTCCAGCCGTCGAAGAGCTCTTTCTGGCCCACCTTAGAGGTCAAGCGGCAGGCGAAACCCGAGGCGTCACACACGTAGCGGGCCTCGATCGTCGAGTCCAGACTCGGCTGGCCCTGGTCATTCCGGACCCCGAGACTCCTGCCGGCGTCCTTGAGCAGGATCTCGCGGACCGTCGAGTCGGTCGGAGGCGCGTCCGTCGGGATGTCGACTTGGTAGTCGATGCCGACGCCGTGGTAGACACGGACACCAAGTTGCTGGGCCCACATGGTGAGGAACAAGTCGGAGACGCGGCGGTCGAGCTGCAGACTGGCCTCCAGGTTGCCAATGTCGTTTGAGATTGGATGCGAGCCATGTTCATCGACCCAGAAGAAGTCGAGTCCGTCTTTCACGCCGAACAAGCGAAGGAGATAGTCGGTACTCACGACGTCCGTGTTGAGGAAGCGCATGAACGACGAGAGCGTGGACTCGCCGATCTTGTGCTGCGGCGACGCGCTCTTCTCGAATACGGCGATGTCCAGGTGCGGCATGATGGTCTTGAGGTGGATCGCGTAGATGAGGCCGATGATGCCGCCGCCGCCGACCACGACGTCGGCCTTGGCCGTGTAGGGCTTGCGGTTGTTGGCGTTGAGCAGCTGGGACTCGGTGAGCTGAGGGTTGGCCGCGAGCAGATCACGGAAGTAGCGAGGTGACGCCGTGGCCGGTGGCTTGGGCCGAGCGAGCCTGAGCGGGGTAACGCCGTGGTGGTGTTCCGTCGGAGTCGGGCCCGTGAAGAACTCGAGCCAGCGCGGAGCCATCGTCGACGGGAGTTAGGTCGGAGAAGCCGGGGGAGGGGAGCTTGGTGGTGTCGGAGTCGCTAGGTGGGGCGAGCGCGTTTTGGAGAGTGAGGTCCAGGGCGCCGAGCGAGGTCAAACTCGGCTGTCACCACATGCGGCGTTCTCGTTCCTGCCCGTAGTGAATGATGGGGAGGTGGGTGGGTCCTCAAACAGAAGAGCAGCGAGGGCATTGGGTACCTATGCCAGCCTGCCACAGCACACGCAATGGTTGACATCTCGTTCGGTGTGAGCTTGTCTCTCACCTCTCCCATCTCCACCTTGGTTATTGCCTGCGTTTCCGATTCTCGCCAACCCAGTGCTGTGTATCCATCGACTTTCAAAGCTCGATACCTACAGTGCGATACAATGGCAACTGCTCCCGCATCACACACGTTGCTCATCATGGTGGATTCCAGACACCGCAGGTCTGAAGCTCTTGGAGGCGAGGGCGTTTGAGTGGTTCCGAACCTCTTGCACGGTGATTGCAACGTGTGCGTTTTGTGGCTTCGTGAACGTTTCACCGTTGGACATGCTCAAACCGGGAATCGTATCTAGATACGGGCCTCGGCTTGACAAGACCGGACATGTATCAGACTCCAGAGCCCCTGGGTTGGCGAGGAGCAACTTGGAGTGGCATCCTGAGTTCGCCATACAACCGAACCTGGAATCAGACTGCCACGAAGCGGGACATTCCACCTTCACGCGCTGGATGCCCCCGCGTAAAGAGCGAGGAGTTCAGCAGTGCGGCTACCACCGTGCGTTGTCCATTTCTCACCAGCGAGGGAGAGCACGTCTCCTTTACCCAGCACCAGGCTAACGAAGCTATCGAAGGCAGTCCAGGAAGAAAAAGAGGACGAGATCTTGAAGCCGTGTCCTTCTCGGATGGCTTCCTTCTGCGCTCTGTGTGGTATTACAGTGCCGGGCACTGGTGGACTTGTACAAGCGCGCGTCGACCACTTGTTCGAATTCCTGTATTCAAACCCACCGCGCGAGTGGGGAACGACGATGGTGCAGTGCAGTACACGCGCGCGCGAGATATCATTCTAGGTTGAGCGTTGCACTCTCCTCAGACTCAGTGCCACGGTCGCCCTGTGAAGAAAACCACGATGATGGGCGTGAAGCCTGAACAAGAACGTCATGAGCAATCACACCACGAAATGGATTAGAGAGGAACATTCATCCGTTCGAGGACCGGGTCGTCGCCAGTCCGCAGATCTGGCACGCCGGCAGCGTCTCCGTGTGCCAGTACTTGCACCCAGGACACCGCAGCAGGTCGAAGTAGCCTCTGCCACCGGTGGTTTTGCCCTCGACACGCACGTGCTGGTCGTCGTAGTGGCGCTGGTTGGATGACCACGGCTGCGGATTCTCGGCCACAGCGGCGTCCAGCAAGCGGCGGCAGACCGCACGCACTTTGGCCACGGTATCATCGTCCACGCGTTCCCCTTCGCACGGGCCCCGCGACCAGCGGCATGATCTCGTGGTAGAACTTGGCAAACGCGTCGCTCCCCTCGACGTCGAGCCACTCGAAGTCGTCTGGGCCCAGGTGGAAGCTCAAGTAGGTGCGCTTGCCCGAGCCAGCTACCCAGTAGTAACCGATCGTCGCTTCGAAAAGCCGGCCGTCGCGGAAGCTGTTGTACCAGAAGCGGTTCATCATGTCCAGTCGCGGCAGCAATGTCCGCGTTGAATGAACCCACCATAGCGCGCGATGATGGGACGCTGCCGGTGGCGAAGTGGATGGGGCGGATTCGCTACACGCGCTATGGAGAATAAGAGGGGAGGAGACGACAGCGGCGAGGACCGTGACGTCACCAACTGTCAAGGAGGAGATATACAGACGAAGCAAGGGCAATACACCAACTTATAATGTAGTTCTCGACGCACCTGTGGAACCAACAGCCAGAGAAAACGGTACCCGTCGTAGTGGCGATTTCCTCGGAGTTTGGTGTGTCTTCCCAGGCAAAACCCTGCGTCCTGGGCTGGTCTTGTAGACACCGTGGGCGCCTGGCCACGGTTCGTACCTTGTTCTCGATCGCTCAGGGCGAGCTCCTCGCCGCGATCCGCTCGCGCACGCGCCGCGAGCTCAGCGTACTGCGGTCCGTGCGGCGCACCAGCCGCGTCAGATGGAACGCCTGGTTGGTCGTGGAGCGCCATGCGTGCAGCTTCTTGATGGCCTCGATGTCACCCGTGGACGCGACCACGAGCGTCCGGTTGTCCTCTGAGTTGGCCGACGGCCCGAGCGTGTCCACCACGTCCACCAGTTCAATCTGGAGCGCCGAGTTGATGCTCGCGACAAACTCGCGCACTTTGCGCTTGCGCGTCTCGAGTGGCTCGATCAGATGTGCCAGCGGCTTGGCGTCCAGTATCTGCTGCGACGCGGTGACACCGATGACGAGTCGCTCGGAGCACGCACTCGCCGCGAGCGAGAGCAGCTTGCGGTGGCCGTTGTGGAGGTGGTCGAACGTGCCGTTCACAACGACAATGGGCCGCGTGATGTAGCTCTGTTCTGTGTCATCGAAGTAGCTCACGCCCAGGCTGAACAGCGCATGCAGCGTTGCCGTCGGCGAGCGGTGCTGCACAGGAAGCAGATCCCCACCGCGGTGCAGCCACTTGTTGTCTTCCGCGGCCGCCGCTGGAAGATCGCCGAAGACCACACTCAGCCCCGGCATGTGGAAGAGCTCCTCCCAGCTGCACGCCGACGTGGGCGGCGCCACGATCTTGATCTCGAGCTGCGGCTTGCCGGCGGCGCTCGCGAGGTCCCACGTGACGTTGTAGAGCGCGCTCGTGTGCTTGACCGCCGCGTGGGCGTCGTCCGTGTCGACGAACACGTAGAGCGTAGCGGAGACCTCGGCGATGGCCATCTCGAGGATCACGTCGTTCTTGACGCGCGTGCTGCAAGACGACCACACACAAAGTCAGCGGACAAGCGAGGACCTCGAACGGGGACGGAAGAGCTGCATCGGTACGCACCGCACGTTATCGACGACCTCGAGACGCGCGAGTCCGACCGTGGGCGCGTCGCCGTCGTCGTCGCCGTCGCCGTTGTGCGTGAGGAACGGCGCGGGCGCTATCGCGGATGCCGGGCCGCCGTAGGAGGCACCGAGCATGCTGCGCTGCGTGACTTGCGGTGGCGTGTACAGTATAATAATGCTGGAAGGGAAGCAGGAGCGAGGGCACGTGAGATACAAACAGCTCCCACATTTTCGATGCTGTGTACCTCGGGTGAACTGAGTTATAGTTTGTTAAAATACATGCATTCTCAAAGTTTTTTGTATGTGTCTTTCGTGGGTTGGACAGTATCAGTTATAAAAGGTATTTCTGTGAACGAAGGATGCTGGGTATGCCACCGGCGATCGCCTCCCATGACGCCCGAAGGCGACTCTGGAATGAGCAGACCCGCCACACACACACACACACACACACACACACACAGAGAGAGAGAGAGAGAGAGAGAGAGAGAGAGACCCGCATTCGAAACGGTGCTATGTGAAGCACGAAGCGTCGACGTGGGCGAACGATCCGAGAGGGTATTACACTTGACGAGACAAGGGCTAGATCGGCCTGAGCGGGTTATGTACAGTGATGCTAATGGAGTACATTTCAATGGTTAAATCCGTGTCGGAAGGATCTGCCATTCCCAGGCCCAGTGTTTGCAGCGCCATGTCGGGCCAAAGCGCGCTGTCGGTCGCGGCCGTGGCGGCTGTGGTCGTGGCCGCGTCGTCGCTGTACTCGCGCGTGGCGGCCGCAGCGGCCACAGTGACCGCACCGGATCGCGCCATGGACGCCGCCTGTCTCGATGACGCCGAGCCTGTTGCGGAGGAGGACGCGGACGAGATCGAGGCGGTGGGGGGCGCCGTGTACGTCGGACTCGTGCGTTTGCGCGTGGCCGGGAGCGACCGGTACGTGCGCTGGTGTGTTGTGATGTCTTTCTATGCGTCCGTCTCACAAGAGCGTGGCTCGCCCTCCTGCTGAACACCCTCAGCGAACGCGTGACGAACGACGTGATCCTCGCGATGGCGATCCAGGAGGTCACGGAGACGCTCTACGTGGTCGTGGAGGCCGGCGACGCGCACGCCACGGCCCAGTACGCGAGCGAGCTGCTGGATGTGAGCTGGGACCTTGCGGTCGCGGCCGGCAAGCCGCTGCTCCAGATCGAGATCGCCGCGGCCACGACGTCGCCGCATGCGTGGAGCAACGTGTTCGCGCTTCCCGACCTGGGTGCCGTCTACTGTGAGTACTTGCCCGCGCGCACGGACGCGTCCAAGTGGCTCCCTCGCGCGGGTCTACTGCCCGTGGCTTACCGCTCGCCGGCGCCGACGCTTGACAAGTACTTCCGCCCCGCTATGAGCTACTTTGACGACAACCGTGGCGGGACCGACGATGGTAGCACACGCCACACGATCGTGCTCGTGCAAGGCACGTTCGACCACCTCCACAACGGCCACAGGCGGCTGCTGTCGCTCGCGGCGGGCGTGTGCAGCGGACGGCTACTCGTGGGGATCACGGCGGCGCCGCACCTGCTGGCCGCCGAGCCGTTCGCCGAGCTCATCGAGCCACTCGAGACGAGGAAGAAACACCTCGCCGCGTTCGTCGCGAGCGTCAATGCGAGTGTCGCGGTCGAGTTCCTCGAAGTGCACGACCGCTGGGGCCCCGCAGGCAGCCTGCACGACACGCGCGTGCTGTACGTCTTGTCTTCGAGCGACATTGACCGCTGGGATGAGACACGCGCGCGCCGCATCTCGCTGGGGCTGCCGCTTTCGTTCGTCCGTGTCGTGCGTCGCACACACCGCGCCACGCTGAGCTCGCGGCGCATCCGCAAGATGCTGGCGCACAGGCAAGCGTGAAAGTGGGCGGACGACAGGGTTATTGTGGATACTAGACGTACGATGCCAGCCGTAAGGGTGAAACCTAATAAATAATAGCAAATGAACTAATCCATGGGCGTTGCAGGGCGCTTCTCGTTGTGTGTTTCGTGGTGATTGTTCGTTTGCCATTGTTTTGGTTTTGCTAGATGTGCCTACCGGTGTTGTTTGTACGAGGTGGTGGTGCCACACCGGCTGCTGCTGCGGTGGTGGTGGCCACGCCTGGATGTTGAGACCCGATCGAGCCATCAGCGGTAGACAAAGGCGGCGTCGACAGCGGCTGCGCGAGCCGCGCCGGTGGCAGTAGCGCGAAGCTGCGGCGCAGCGCCGCGATGTCGATCTCGATGGGCACGTCCACGCCGTTGATCCGGAACGGGATCGGCACGAAGAAGGATTCGTCCAGCGCGTCGGGGAGCATCGTAGCTGGTAAATAGGTGCCGCTCGACTGCCGCACGGCCACGCGCGCGGCCTTGCGGGGGCGATCGTTGCTGCTGCCGTCGTCCGCTTGCCGACTTGTGGCGTTGGGCTTGGTCTTAGCGCCAGCGGACTCGACGAGCGACGCGGCGACCTCGGCGTACCCTTGCATGGCGCCCGAGAGCGGTCCGAACGAGAGAAACGAGTGCGCCTGGTCGCCCACACCGACGCCGCTGCCCAGGAGCAGCGCCGCGTTGGCCTGGCCGTCCAGCAGCAGCGCGTCGCTCGGCACGGGCGGCGGCTGGAGCTGCTTGATCTGCTGCGCCTGCTGCTGCAGCAGCCGCCGGCGCTTATCTTTCTTCGAGGTCGTGTCCACAAAGTAGCAAAACACCTCGTACTTGAGCTCGGTCTTCATGGACTTGGCGATCTTCCAGCGCATGCGCAGCACGGCCTCAAAGTTGTCTTTCGTGAGCAGTAGGTACTTGGACTGCGTGGCGTTCGAGCTCGGCTTCATGTAGATCGCGCGCTTCTCCTGCACGTAGATCGGCCCGAGCTTGGCAAAGTGGCGCTCCACCTTGGTCTGGAAGACCGCGAAGCCCTCCTCCGGCACGAATGGCACGGCGATCTCGTCGTGGAGCTTCTTGCGCACGGCCAGCTGCGGCGAGCCGCACTTCATCGTGAGCGTGGCCACGCACTCCTCGTGCATGGGGAACTGCTCGCGCTCGCCCAGTGCCGCGCCCAGTGCGTCGGCCACGACGTCCGGCGCGCCCGCGTCGCTCATGACAACACTGGTGGCAGCGATGGCAGTGCCAACGGTGGTGGTGGTAATGGCAGTGATGGCGCTGCCAGCGCGCGGCGAGCTCGGCAATAATGGCGCGGTTGGGTGCTTCCCGCTCTTGAGGCCCCGCGCTTGCGCCGGGAGCTTGTCCTTGTTTTTGAAACGGGGTAAGAGTGATGGTCAGAGGTGTGACGACTCCCACCAAAGGATACCTTCGCGCAACATCCGTGGATAAATGCGAGGTTATCGATCCATGCGAACTTAACGGGCATGTGTACCCATTCCGCCATCACGACACTGCCACCAACATTCAACGTGACGTTGGTTGGCAGCCAACTTGGCTGCCTTTGCCATCTCCACATCCTTTGTGGAGCCAGTGTGAAGAGATGGAGGCGGCTCCCCTCCCGTTGGTTGACACGACCGATGGCCAGAGTCCCGCTTGCGATGTGGCGACAGTGATAGAGAGTGCGAAGAGTAGCCGGGGCGATGAAGACACCGGTGGCATCGTGGCAAATTGCCATTGCCACTGGCAATGGCACTAGGACGCTCGCCCGAGAAGCTGATGTGCTACCGAACGCTGCAATCGGTGCGTGAAGTCTCAGCACGCTCTGACTGATAGCCCGGCCGGGGCACGTTGCTGAGTGTGTACGGTAGAGCGAAACAGCAGGGACGCCTCTTCCGTCTGGAGGACATCCCTCCACATCTTTTGTCTGCACCACCCCAGCTGCCACGCATGACATGCGATTGTCCAGGGTTCGGTCGAGGCTTTGGCCACCAGCAGGCACTGGCATGGCAAGGCAGATCGTTAAAGACATGGACAGCGGCCACGCAGCACAAAGATGCAGATCAGCTTCCCCGGCATACTCTCCGACGTCCAGCCGTTTCGTCTGGTTTCCGTGCCATCCTTGTTTCCTCGACCGAGACGATGAGAAAGAGGAAGTCTCAGCTTGGATCCGATCCTTAAAGGATCGGAAAGGATTCCTTTCCCCAGACGCGTGCGAGCGCCGCACGCAAGCACGCAAGCACTCCATGCTCGTCCTCCCGCGGCCCAACGAGTCTCCCGATCCGTTGGGAGATCTCACGGTCACACTACAGTAACCTGTAGGCTCAATCCTAGAGCGGGCGAACCACTGGCTTGCAGGGTGCGACAGTCTCGGCCTCGAGATTTGGCAGATCGAATTCAATGAGGAACCCAGCCCGTGTATTGTGTAATATCAGGAGAGCAGCCTACGAGTGAGAGATTCGAGACGAGAGCGATCACCCAACATGTCAATGAATTCTCGTGCCTGTCCAACGCGCTGGAAGCCACCGTGTCCCAATGAGAGGTGAGAGTTGCAAACTCTCGACCACTGAAGCAGTTTCCTCGTGACTCACGAGAGTCGGGAGCAGCGAAAGTCTCCGAACACTCTCCATTCAGCTCCAAGGACGCAGTCCCCCAACGACCACGGCTCCGACCTCACATCTCACACGGCAAACATTCGCCTGTTGTACCTCAAGTACAGGGTGGGCGTGCCGAGATCTGTCAGAGTGAGGGGCCGTTGGGTCACCCAGTTTGTACTCAACTTGGGAGCCAACGGTTTCGACGCGGAGCTGGACCGCGCGATGCGGCATGGGTCACCCACTGCTGGCACCGGCACTTGCTGCCACGGTTGTCGGGAGGATTTGTCCCGGTCTATGGCTCAGTGGCACGTATCATGGACCTTGCGAAGAGGCCCAACGATGAACTGTGGCTCCGCGATGCTGGGCACAAAGCAAAGGCCCGCTTGGGAACTCTCAAAGGGGTCAGTGCTCGGGCTGGGCCGCGGGAATATCCTCCCCAATGGTCTCAAAGATCTGACTCGACGATCACGATTCGAGAGGCCCTGCCAAGGCCAGCTGGTCCAAGAGATCATCACTCGTACCAGGTTGACTTGGTTTTTGTATGCGGCGGGTGTCACCGCGTGCGTGGCGTGCCGTCTGAACTGTCGCATCCCTGCCAGTGACTAACCGCGGCGTGCTGGCGACAGCGCACACTCACCAGACGGTCAGCTGCCAGAGAGAAGGGCAGGCACGGGCGATTGGCCAGCTGGGCGCGCTGGGTTTGGTGTCGAGGACACGAAGGCCCCAACACGGGGCACCGGGAAGGCAGGCAGGCGGGGCTCGGGTTGGCCGGCCCTCGTGGGTCCGGAGTCCGGACGCAAGGGGTCTTTCTTGTCTGCCCCATCGCTTTCTCACTCATTCCCGCTCCCGCCGCGTCTAACGCGCCGATAGACGCTCCCCGCGACCAACTTCAGTTTGCCATTCCCCACGCCGCGCGTGCGTTAGATCTCGCGCCGGCACCCCGTGGCAGCGCCGTTCCACCCGAAACCCGTTCTCCGCCCCGCCCCCCCTGTTCTCCGCTCCCCCACCGCGACAAAAGAAGCATGGCGCGGCGCGTGGTGTTCCCGCTGGCGGAGAACTATTTCCCGCCCGTGGAGCTCACGCACCTGGACGAGCAGCAGTTCCAGGCGTGGGCGCACGCGCTCGTGCAGGAGACGCTGGACGGCTTCACCAAGGACCAGTACATGACGCGCGAGCAGCGCGAGCGCAAGTGGAAGCCGCTCAAGCAGCGCGGGGACCTCACGGTGTACCGGCGGCGCAGCGGCACCGAGGAGGAGGGCGACGAGTACCGGTACCTGTGCACGGGCACGACCGAGGGCACGCTGGACGAGGTCATGCTGGGCCGGTACGCGGACACGACCGACTCGTTCCGGCGCATGAGCGCCGTGTACCGCGAGGACCTCGTGGACTGCGTCGTGCTCCACACGATCGCGACGCGGCGGTCGCCCGGCGTGGAGGACCCGTTCTTCTTCTGCGGCTTCAAGTGGATGACCGTCAAGTCGCCCGGCAAGGGCCTCGTCAAGAACCGCGACGTGTGCTGGTTCGAGCAGTCCGGGCTCACGCGCGACCACAAGGGCAAGGAGATCGGCTACCACATTGCGCAGTCCGTGGACCTCGCGGCGTGCCCGCCGTTCGACGAGTCCGTGTGCGTGCGCGCGCGGCTCTCGGCGTGCTACCTCTTCCGGCGCAACAAGAGCGGCGGCGTCAAGGTGTTTATGCGCGGCAAGAACAACGCCGGCGGCAAAGTGCTCGACTGGGTCGCCGACATGAAGTCGGCCGAGCTCTGGCTGCGCGCCGAGCGCGCGGCCGCGGCCACGCAGGCGCTCGTGGCCACCGAGATGGTCCGCGCGGCGCTGCCGCCGTCCGCCGCGGCCACGCACCTGCTGGGCTCCAACAACCGCTGCGAGGTCTGCGCCGAGAAGACCGCCGGCATGATGGTCTCGCAAAAGGAGTGCGCCGTGTGCCGCCGCGTCACGTGCTCGCGGTGCGTGGTCAAGCGCCGCGTGCTGAGCCCGGCGCGGGACTTTTTGCTGGACCAGCGCGAGCTCTTCTGCAAGCGCTGCGTGCGCTTCTTCAACGAGATCCGCCACCGCGACCCGCAGAGCATCGCGATGGCCTGCGCGGCCGCGGCCACGCGCGCCGACACGCTGAGCAGCGGGCTCCGCAACTACTCGCACTGCAGCAGCCACTCGAGCGACTCGGACGACCGCTCGCACTGGAGCCACTCGTCCGGCAGCATGGACCGCGCGCTGACTGTGAGCCAGCGCAGCGCCGGCGGCGCCTCCTACGTGCCGCCCTCGCCCGGCTCCATGAAGATGCTCGCGCGCCAGGACTCGCAGCGCTCCGTGGGCTCGGCGCACCACTCGGCGCCTGTCGTGCTCTACCCGGAGCTCACGGGCGGCAAGCCCTCGACCTCGTCGTCCACGAGCTCTGGCGCCGGCTCGTCGCGTGGAGGCAGCCGCGCGCCGCGGCAGCACCCGCACCAGAACCCGCACTACACCTCGGCCGCGGCCGCGGGGGTGCCGACCAGCAAGACCATCTCGGTGCGGCGCATCGCCGACTCGGACGCGTCCACGGTCGCGAGCAGCGTCCACAGCTCGGCGTTCCGCGGGCCCAACGGCTACAACACGAGCCACTCGTCGTTCGCGTCCGAGTACTCGTACACGGACTCGGCCAGCAGCGCCAGCGAGTATTCGATGTACCACCGCGACACGACCGACTCGAACCAGTCGTACCAGAAGCACAGCGTGGGCGGCGGCGGCTCCTACGCGGCGTACCCGCCCAACCAGCACTACCACCACCACCAGCAGCAGTACGGCGCGCGGCTGGGCTCGACCGACGAGCTGGCGTCACCGATGGCACCGGCTCCGGCGCCGGCGCCGACGTCGCGGACAAAGAGCGGCTACAGCACGCCCGAAGACATGATGCAGCAGATGATCCGCATGAACATCATGGCCGAGCAGGCGCGGCAAATGGTCAAGGACAACGACAAGTTCACGCGCAAGTTCAACTTTTATTAGGCGGCGCGCGCCCCACCATCTCAATAGCAAATCCTAGGTCTCTCATGTTGTTTCCGTGAGTCTCTCTTTCACTTCCTCCGTCTGTCGTAGACGATCGCCTCGCCACACAGGGAGAAGTCAGTATGCATTGAACAAAACGGATGAAATGATATGGTTGTGTTGTATTCACTCAGAGGGGAACGTGCAGTACGTGGCGGCGAGTCACACGCGGGCGGCGGCCTTCTCCTTGGCGAGCAGGGCGTCGGCCGTGGCCGGTGCGCCTTCGTTGACCGAGAGCATCGGCGAGCGAAGGCTGTTGCGGAAGTCGTGCGGCACGTAGCTGAGCACCGAGTTCCAGTTCTCGCGGCTCACGGCGTTGCTGTAGCCGTAGGCGAAGTACGAAATGATGGACGCGGCGACCCAGGCGAGACTGAGCTCGATGCCCAGGTAGCTGAGCTGCGCCATGAGGTAGAAGTTGGCGAGCATGGCCGCCGCGGGGATGAACGGCACGAGCGGCGCCGAGTAGTTCTCGGCGTCGTTGGCCTCCTGCGGCAGCTTGACGGCGTAGTAGACCGTGGCGCCGGCGTACACGGCGAAGAAGATGAGCGAGATGACGTACCAGGCGCGCGAGCCTTCGTTGACCCAGCCGATCTGGTACGCGAACGTCGAGATGAAGCCGCTGGTGAAGAGCACGCCGGTCGTCACGGGCGCGGCGCGCGGCGAGGCCTTGGTCGTGCGCACCATGAGCAGCGAGAGCTGCGCCATGTTGAGCACGAGGAAAATGCCGAAGCTCACGATGTCCCAGAGCGTCGTGAACGGCGCGAAGAACGCGATGGCCGTGAGCAGCACGCCGCTGATGAGCGTGTTGACGAAGAGCACGCCGTTGCTGTTGACCTTGGCGAAGATGCGCGGCAACAGCCCGTCGCACGCGAGCGCGTAGTTGATGCGCGGCTGCGCGAGCAGCGAGACGAGCACGACGAGCGGCATGGTGCCGACCTCGCCGGCGTGGACGATCTTGGCGGCCCACTTGGCACCCTGCGCATTGAAGCCATCGGAGAACGACTTGGCCTCGGCGTACGCGACGAGCCCCGAGAGCACGAACGACGAGAAGCAGCTCAGGAACATGGTGATGAGTACGACCGAGATCACGGCCACGGGCATGACCTTCTTCGGGTTCTTAACCTCGGCGGCGATGCAGCACACCTCGTCGAAGCCCGTGTACCCGTAGAACGCGAGCGACGCGGCGCTAATGACGCCCTGGAAGCCGAACGTGCCGTCGGCTTCGTTGCGCTCGGGCACGAACGGCGACAGGTTGGATGAGTCCATGAGCGCGAAGCCGGCGATGATGATGAACGCCACGACCGCGGCCTTGACCGAGGCGACCGTGTTCACGAAGACCTTGCCGAACTTGATGC
Organism: Pythium rhizo-oryzae; assembly: GCA_027475725.1. Lineage (NCBI taxonomy): Eukaryota > Oomycota > Peronosporomycetes > Pythiales > Pythiaceae > Pythium > Pythium rhizo-oryzae. The sequence goes on along the minus strand of JAMFLL010001190.1, from coordinate 6,165 downwards.
CCATGAGCAGGATGACGATGCACACGACCATGACGATGACCGCGAAGACGTTGGCGTACTGCTTGTTGAGGTAGTGGAAGTCTTTGTTCGGGTAGTCCTCGTTGAGCCAGGCCTCCATCTTGTCGGCCCACGAGCGCGCAATGCCGGCGCCGGAGATGCCGTACTCGAGCGTGAGCATCCAAGCAGCCACGACCGCCGGGAGCTCGCCCATCGTGTGGTACGCGTACGCGTACACGCTACCGGAGGACGGCACGCGCGTGGCCAGCTCCATGTACGCGAACGCGTTGAAGATCGCGACGACGCCGGCGATGATCCAGGAGATCACGGCCGCCGGGCCCGCCACCTCGGAGATGAGCTGGCCCGTGGTCGCGAACACACCGGTGCCGATCGTGCAGCCGACGCCAATGCAGATGAGGTCGAAGAGCGAGAGCGTGCGCTGCAGCTCGGTCGAGGCCTCCTCGGCGTGGATCACCGCGAGCGGCTTGGTGCGGAAGATGCGGCTCCAGAACGTCGACATCGCGCCAGGACTGACCCTTGTTGCTTGTGGAGCTGGATTGAGGGGGCGGGACGGATCCGAGGCGAATTCAGGAATGGAACAAGTTGAGGAGGGGAGGCAACGACACAAAAGCTGAAGCACAACGGCACCGGGGATTCTACTCTGTTCTGACAATCAGCGCGCGTCTTTTCCTCCCTCTCCTCCCTCTGTAGGTTTAGGAGGAGGATTTCGCCGGGTCACTTTTGATCAGTCGACGCGACGGATGTCCACTCGGGCCAATCGCCGAGGGAGGCGCTCCGCGGAACGATTGCCTGGTGGGGAGCGCTTGGAGGAACGTGCCGCGTTGCGCAACTGCCGCGCCCTCCGGTGTCAGGGCACGGCCGTCGTGCTGCCGCCGTCTGTGATAGTCCATGGGGAGACCTTCCCCACGCCAGTCGCTGGCAGTGTACGGTTTCATTGGCGCGGCTGTCCCAGCCGATGCCTGTCCACATTAACCTGTATAATCACATGCTAGCATGGCATCAGCTGCCCTTTGTTACGACACACAGCTTTCATGAACCCTTTATAATCTATAATATTCACGAAACGATATGGATACGTTATCCTTGATCGGTCTCCTCTCTCCCCCGCCGTCTGGGTTTCGAGTCGTTTTGGGCTCGCTGCCTCATCAATTGGAGAGTGAACGCTGGCCCACTGGGACGGAACCTCAGACACGTCACCTAGTGCTGCGCCAATGGCCGCCTGGGAGACGCCCACGTCGGTTGCGCGGCTCATGTGAGGAGGAAAAGATCGGGAAATGGACGATGGGCGACTTGGATACCGTCCAGTATCCATTCTGTAGGTGACGTTGAAGTGAGCCACATAGGGAGCGTTCCTCCCCTCGTCGCCACCATACACACCTCTACGAGGCGTCCAGAGAGTAGAAAGTGGATGTCGTGGTGTGTGTTTGTTTGGTTCTATTTCGTGATACGGTACTGGTACGTATGTACTTGGAACTGTTTACTTGACCATGGTGTTGATCGACGGGTCCACTTCGTTCAGCGAGAGCAGCGGCGAGTTGAGGGCGCTGATGCTGTCCTTGGGCAGGCACTGGAGGCGCTGCGCCCAGCCGCTGCGGCCGGCCGAGTAGCGGTAGCCGTAGAGGAAGTAGGACGCGACGGCGATGGCGACCCAGACGAGCGAGAGGTAGATGCCCTGCGCGCTGAGCTGTGCCATGAGGTAAAAGTCCGCGACGATCGACACGGTCGGCAGCAGCGGCACGAGCGGCGCCTTGTAGTTCTCCGGGTCCAGCGCCTCCTGCGGGCACTTGAGCGCGAGGAACAGGAACGCCGCGATCACACCGAGCAGGAACACGATCGCGACCACGAGCGCCGCGGTCGAGTCGTTGTTGCAGTAGCCGATCTGGAACGAGAACGTCGCGACGACGGCGCAGACCACGAGCGCCGTGATCGCCGTGGGCGCGGCCTTGGGCGAGGCCTCGCGCGTGCGCGCCATGAGCAGCGCGGCGTTCGACATGACAAACGAGAGGCAGATGCCGAAGCTCACAATGTCCCAGAGCACGTCGAACGGCACGACGAGTGCGACGCCCGTAAAGATGATGCCGCTGATGAGCGTGTTCATGAACAGACTGCCCTGCTCGTCCACCTTGGCGAAGATCTGCGGCATGAGCCCGTCCGACGCGAGCGCGTAGTTGAGACGCGGCTGCGCAAGGAATGAGACCAGCACGACCACGGGCATGGTCACGATCTCACCGGCGTGGACGATCTGGCCGGCCCACTTGGCGCCCTGCGCGTTGAAACCCGCCGAGAAGTTGGTCGCGTCCTTGTAGTCGACCATGCCGGACAGCACCAGCGACGCGAACACGCTCATGAACATGGTGCTGAGCACCACGCCGATCACGGCGAGCGGCATGACCTTCTTGGGGTTCTTGGCCTCGGCCGCGAGACAGCACACCTCGTCAAAGCCGATGTAACCGAAGAACGCGAGCGACGAGGCCGTGATCACGCCCTGCGTGCCGTAGTTGCCGTCCTCGCGCGCCGGCACGAAGGGCTTGAGGTTGGACGGCTCCATGACCGAGAAACCCGCGACGATGATGAAAAGCACGATGACCACTTTGATGGACGTGATCGTGTTGACGAAAAACTTGCCGAACTTGACGCCCTTGAGCAGGATCATCACGCTCAGCGCCATGACCGCGGCCGCGAGCAGGTTGGCGTGCTTGAGGTTGAACCAGTGGAAGTCGTGCGTCGGGTAGTCTTCCTTGAGCCAGCCCTCCATCTTGTCGGCCCACGAGCGCGCCACGCCGGCGCCCGAGACGCCGTACTCGAGCGTGATGAGCCAGGCGGCGATGACCGCGGGGAGCTCGCCAAGCGTGTGGTACGCGTACGCGTATGTGCTGCCCGAGGACGGCACGCGCGTCACGAGCTCCATGTAGGCAAACGCATTGAGGATACACACAACGCCGGCGATGATCCACGAGAGCACGGCTGCCGGGCCCGCGTTCTCGGAGATGAGCTGGCCCGTGGTCGCGAAGATGCCGCTACCGACAGTCGCGCCGATGCCGATGCAGATGAGGTCGAAGAGCGACAACGAGCGCTGGAGCTCGGACGTGCTCTCCTCCGCGCGGATGACCTTGAGCGGCTTGGTACGGAAGATGTTCTCGAGGAACGTTGGCGCCGGCATGGTACTAGATGTGGGCGGGGTCGTGTGGGTGCCAGGTGCCAAATTTCGTACTGGCGGCAGGCGAGCTTTTGGGGCAACAGAACAGCACGCACACGTGCGTGGCGCCGTTCAGCGCTGAACCCTTCCAGCCTGGAATCCAGGAACATGTGCAGTATCACGGAAGCGCTGGAGGCTCCAGTGGAGCGAGGTGGGGTGACTGGCTCACGCGGCGTCGCAGGGTACAGACCGGGCGCTGGGCGGGGTGTTTGGCCAACGTGCCAAGCACACACAAGACCAAGATCCCCCGTCATTGCAAGAGTGTTGATCGCCAGCTTGGTCCCATGCAGATGCTGTGACGAGGGGCTGGCACTGAGGCAACCCAGCCTCTGGCTCTCCACGCGTCGACACAGTCGGCAATCCGCCCTTGCCAGTGCAGTGCCAGTGCCATTAAGAGTGGCGCTGGCATGCTGCGCCTGGCTCTGGCGGAGGCTGCAACATGTCGCGCCATCCGAGGGCTGCGCGATTGCTTTTTCCAACTCGATCTACTCGACTCGGAAACAACACCCCGGAGTGCCCCGACGCGCACTCATTGTGGCGGCGCCGTAGTGCTACGAGCTTTGATCTCTTCGAGCGGAGTGCTCTGCCATAGACCGCAGCCTATTGTGGTGTTGCTGGAGACACCATCGATGCAGTCTCCGCCATTCAAATGTGACAGACGACAAGTGTAGACGAATTATCGTTCGAGCCAAAGTCTCATTCTCTGGCATCTGATATTTGGTTTTATACGATATTTATCCTACCAAACATAGTGATCATATTTGCTCTGATTATGGTCATTTTGACCTGGTTTCGTGGACTCTATAATTGAATATTTTGAAATGCGCGAAGTGGATCCAATAGCACATAAACAGGACCGAGTGTGCCTTCCAACCCGCCGCACCGCTGCTCGCTCTGCTCTCTGCCAACCACCGATTGTTCCCACGCACTCGGCAGCCTCGTCGGAAGTCTAATCGGCGGAAAGGATGGCACCGCGCGGGGCTATCTCGTTGATTCGAAGCGGACGGGGAGTGGCGAGACACTTTCGAATTGGAATCACAACGCCCTGGTCTCGGCATCACTCTTAGGCGCTGGGATACGTGGCGCCGTACCCGATCATGCACTCACCCAGAGCGAATCGTCTGTGTCCTTGATGAGACTGAGTGGCGTTCTGGGTAGTTGCATATTGATATACCAGCACACTATGCCACGCCCCCTTACGCAGGTTCGGCTCTGTGAAGTGCGGATGAGACGACCCGAGTGAGTATTGGGCAGCGTCAGAGCGACAGCGACGCCACTCGATCCACGGCGCAGCCTGACGCTGCGTAACGTGGATTTCGTTGTTATTGCCGGCCGGCGAGAGGAGGGAAGGGGGAGGTTTCGTAAGCGTGGCGCCCATTGTGGATTCGTTCATGTGATCATCGTATCTTGCGCGACTAGGATCTGTTGGGCTGGTGATGAAAGCTGATGTCTCGGGTGGCTCCACGCGCAGCGTTGATACGACTTCTCGGCAAGGTCTCATTCCAGAAGCGTAAAAAGAACAAGCGGGTGGGGACGCGAGGCTTTTTATGTGCAATCAGACAAAATCGCTATGAAGGGAGGGGCCTCGAAGCGGAAAAGAAGCTCAGCACAACCACCGTGACGATACCCGCCAGAGCGGGCTCGTCATGTCGGGCATGGCTACTTCTGCAGTCTGCAGGACCACACTGGCAGTACTACGTAGTATACTACAGTAATTGTGCTGCTGCTCATCAAGACGTCTTGGAACAAAGCGGAACACGCTCTCTTTTCTTACTACCGTCGCCAGACCAATGAGCCTGACATCGACACACGTCGACTTTGGCCTCTCGAAGAGACCATCTCCAACGAGCAACGCGCAAACACACGCAAAGATCGTGACAAACTCCAGCAGTACGGACAGAAACCTTTTCATATATTACGCGATCTGCAGTCGCTCCCGCCGGTCCTCCGTGGTTGGAACCGCCGTGGGCCGGATCGCATGAACACATCCATCACTCTATTCCACGTCCCCACACGCGCGACAGCGGCAAGGGGGGGGTCACGACGAACTCTCACTTTCGAGGTTGCGTGCTTACTTGGCGGTCGTCGGGAGCGCCGCGGCCTTGTCCTTGGCCGCGATGTCGATGCCCGGGGCGCCGTCGTTGAGCGAGAGCATCGGCGTGCGCATGCTGCCGCGGTCGGCCGGGACGTAGTCGAGCAGCGCGCTCCAGCCCGTGCGGCCAGCCGAGTTGCCGTAGCCGTACACAAAGTACGAGAGGATCGCGGCGAGGATCCAGAGCAGCGAGTACAGGATGCTGTTGACCGCGAGCTGCGACATGAGGTAGAAGTCCGCGAGCATCGAGATGGCCGGGAGCAGCGGCACGAGCGGCGCCGAGTAGTTCTCGGGCGCGTTGCCCTCCTGCGGGCACGCGAACCAGAGGTAGAGCGTGGCACCGAGCCAGATCGCGAAGAAGATGATCGCGAAGACGAGGCCGACGGTCGAGTCCTTGTTCTCCCAGCCCATGTGGAAGCAGAACGCCGAGACGCAGGCGCCGAGGACCATGATGCCGGTGACGACACGCGAGGCCGCGGGCGACTCCTTGCGGGTGCGCACGACGATGAGCGACGCCTGCGACATCACGAACGAGAGCAGGATGCCGAAGCTCACAATGTCCCACAGCACGTCGAACGGCACGAAGAACGCCACGAGCGTGAAGAACGAGCCCGTGATGAGCGTGTTGATGAAGAGGTTGCCCTTGTCGTCGACCTTGGCGAAGATCTGCGGCATGAGGCCGTCGCACGCGAGCGCGTAGTTGAGGCGCGGCTGCGCGAGGAACGAGACGAGCACGACGACCGGCATGGTGCCCACCTCGCCGGCGTGCACGATGGTCGCGGCCCACTTGGCGCCCTGCTCCGTGAAGCCGACCGAGAAGCTCGTGGCCTGGTCGAACGGCACCATGCCCGAGAGCACG